>JARHVA010001252.1:230000-315000 GCA_037957365.1 Torreya grandis | reverse complement strand
ACAAAAAACTATATCTATTATAGAAATATCCTGATATGAATAAAATAAGTGATGTAGAAGTGTAATAGTACACATATTGATGTTTTAACCATTGTCAACAATGATACTCTAAATAAGATCATGATAAATGTAAGCTCATATAAAGAGTGCATATATTTTTGAGTCATCATCAATGATCTCCTCTTCTGAGAAAGTGATAAGAGGCCTATAATCTCATTAGCTGTATGTTTTGGAAATAGATCAAAACATATGCTCATTACTTTTGCATCTATCAAATCTTGGATATTATGTTGTAAGCTAATGCATCTATTCTTAGTATGGCAAGGGGCCCTATGATAATCATAAAATGCACTGGAATCATAATTATTTGGAATAGGCCTAGTTGTATCAACCTATTTTATGGGAGGGAGAGATATGACATTGCATTCTAAAAGTTGATGGAGAACATGAATTGGTGATTCAAGAAGATTCGTAAAAGGTCTCCTTGGAGGAGCTGATAAAATTACACAAGGAACTAGCTCTAAGGCTACATTAACTATTATCATTTGATAATTATTGTTTTCATTGGGCCTCACATTAAATGGGAGCTTATTTGAACTCTTATTAGTGGAACCCAAACTAGTTATGTACTTTAACTTCCCATGGAGAGAAGTTTGAATTCTTGTTACTTCACTATATGACATAGATCTATAAATGATGGAAACTTTTTGAATAATATAGATTCATGTAATGTTGGTAACAAACTTTATTTTAATATGTCTTGGAGTTCTCTATCTACCATGGGGCTAGTCATCTTCACTAATATGGTTTTATACCACAAGACATATTCAAATATTGGCTCATTATATTTTTGATTTAGTTGAGTGACTTGAACATAAGAAATTTTATCACTGATGTTGATCAAAATATGGGTCAAAAACATATCTAAAATTAGATGAAATGTTGTAATGGATTGATTAGGGAGATCATAGAACCATTGAAATGCATAGTCCTTTAAGGTATGATGGAACAACTTAGTCAAGAGCCAATCATTAGACATGTAATCTAGACATGCTACATGAAAAATGTGTATATTATGCTCTGGGTCACTCTTACCACCATAAAAAGTAAGCTTGGGTGCCAAAAATCTAGATGGCAAAGGAGTTTATGCTATATGTTGTGCCAATGGTGTATGTAGGAGAACATGATATTTCAAGGAATGAGATGGTCTAGTGGCACCTTGTTCAATATTTAACACTTTGGCCTACAAAAAATGGATCTCGTGCCTAAGGGATTGTACATCTGGAGAGGAGGGATGTGTACTAACCATAAGAGGTGTTTCCACTAGTGAAAGTTTCCTAGTTATAGTAGGTTGTTTTAGAATCTAAGTTGACACCATAGTAGGTATAATAATATCATCATTTATGGGGTTAGAAGATGGACCAAGTGATGTGTTCTTTATTTCCAATATAGATTGTAAAATCTATGCATGATCATGGGGATGTTCCCAAAGTTTATCTCTAAATTTTTTAAGATCTCATCCTTATTGATTATAATATTATCGACATCAGGGAGGAGTGTGTCCTGAGACCCCTCTTTGTATGATTATGATCTTGATTGTATTTCTCATGTTCTGATGTATTATCATTAAATTCCACATAATCAAGATTTGAAGGATCAATTAAAGGAGTTATAATTATTGGTCATTTATCCATGGTATAAGCTCAATAGGATTTCCATTAATCCTATCACTTATTAAAGAAAGAGATATAACTTTTTAAAATGGCATATAATAAAAAAAATGAAAGAGTGCCACAAAAACATAATATATGAAATCTAAAAATCCTAACACAATAAATGAAAATAAGAAAAATAAGGATACAAACCCTAGTATCATGTAGGGCTAGGGTTTGGATGTTATTCAAAGTATGTCAGGTTCATCAAATGATTTATCTTTTTTTAGGATTATGGAATGAAATCCTAGGTTGATAAAGAGTTGAGTAATAAATCAAAAAATAAAATACTACACTATAAATAGTGACTGAGTTGCATAATAATTAATTTATTTGAATATTCTATAAATTGTAATGAATTAGAAAAGTGTACTTAGCTATAAAATATGACTAAGATGGACAAGTGGAGGGATATGAAATGAATCAAGAGTAAGGCAAAGTGTCGTCAGTAGAGAACAAGTGTTAGAAACTTATTTGGAAAATAACATGACCCTCTTTTACAATAGCGCATTGCACTTTTGACCTTATGTCCAATGCTAATGATCTTGTATGGGTGAAGTAGTGAAATTCTAGGTAGACCTTTACTTTATTTTAGAAAGTTTATGCATGTATGATCGAGACCTAGATCATTTTATGTTATGCACTTTGATTGATTTCACTATAAAACCCTAAGCCTCCATACTTTATAGGGTTTTTGATGAACATAAGTGAAAAAAGAGTGGCATTAGTAGGGTAGGCTAGTCACGACATCAACACCCCATTGTTGAGTGCTACCTAAATACCAATACCTTGAAAGGGATCAATATCGATGTAGTTATCCAAATATAAATACTAGTGAAAGTGAGAGTGATGATAGTATACCTAAGTATGAATGCCAATTTGAATGATTTGACTGTGAATTGAGACTATAAACCTAAGTAAAACTGAGCTCTAGGCTACTATATATGGATGTATGTAGAAATAAGGGTAAATAGGGATCAATAACCTTAATTTGCACATGTGTTTCTAAGATTATTCATGAAAATTTCCATATATATAATAAATGAATGAGATTGGTATTTATATAGTGTTTTGATGCTTATTGAGACATGAAATGAGTTTAGGCTAACCTTAAGACACTTTTAGAAGTTGAAAGATATCTATTAGGGAAAAGGAAAGTTAAGGGTTAATAGTGTTTCCCCCTTTGATAATAGCGTACTATGCTATATACCAATGGGGTCACACTATTATACAAGAGGATATCACATATGAAAAAGGATCGGGGATTCATAGGTGATGGCTTAATGTAGCTTTTGGTATATTTGGGCATAGGCTAAATGCCCATAAAATTTTAAAAAGGATCAAAAGAGGCCCTAAGATAGGTTTAGGGCTAAGCTAAGGATAGGGTGGTCTCAAGTGACACTCATTACATTAAATTACATTTTATATGACTACATCCCATCCTCTCCCCCTCCCCCCCCCCTCCCCCCCTCACCTTTTTATTTTCTAAATGTAACAAAGTGAAATGACTAGGATAATGGAAAACTTATCTATGAGGTGAAACCTGTGAATGTGGGTCTAAGTATATGAATTGTGCTCCATTGTGTGTCCTAAAAATGAAACATATATTAATCAATCATTAATAAATATCAAAAACAAAGACAAATATGAGTAAATAGTGTGAGAGAGAGGAATGGAATGAATATACCTCATTGGGTAAATGAACCAATACAAAAACTTGGTGAAATCCTATATGTGCATGTAGATGGTGATTAAATGGTGAATGGATTAGACTAATCTAATGGCTTACCCAATCCTCATGTGTGAGTGGCTCAAAAACTCAAGCTAGACTTGAATCCATAATTTCCCACCCATGTTCGATGGATCATAATCTATAAATAGCTTGGATTGGACTGATGAGTTGTCCAACCCTCTTATGTAGGTGGCTCAAAAACTCAATTAGGTCATGAGTCCATCATTTACTACCCATGTGTAGTAAAATAAACTAAAATTGAAACTATGTGGTGTTATGAATCTATAAAAGATGGATTTAGGCCACTCAGGAAATTTGAAATGTAAAAATAGCTCAGGGGCCACTTGAGAACTCTAAAATGTAAAATATCTTAGGAGCCATTCAAGAACTATGAAATTTAAAATAACTCATGGGCCACTCAAGAACTCAAGAATACTAATTACTGTAGTTGGAACAAGGCATTAATTTGGTGTAATATTGATACATATGATGTCTAAAGTATACAACATGGATAATGACATGGAGTTATCATTCCATCTGAGATAAATGGTGCAAAACTAAGTATATGAAAATAATGTGTCATACACATGCACTCAATTTTGATAGCTATGCATATGGATTATGGATTGAGTTATAGTAATCTATGTCTATGCACATATAAAAATAAAGTGAGAATGATCATATTGCTCATGATGCCCCCAATCTAAGAAAACTTATGTAATTCTATGTAAAAATTGAATATATACTAAGCATGTCTGATAATCTAATACTAAGACTATGCAAATATAAACTCTATACCTTTCTGATATTTCCTAAATTTTCTATTTTTAATGCTATTAGAAAAAAGTGCAATAGTTGGATTATAGTGCACTATGCTCCTAATAATGTACTATGCTATTGTCCAAAAGTGATGTTTCTAAGAAAAACTAAGATTGATCTATGTATGACTATATTTCACTATATTTTCTTGAGTTTGAGCTCTGTAATCTATGTTTTCATGCTAAAAATTATGTTTTGAGTGCACTAGGATGGCCTAATCTCAGTGACAAACCCATGTAAACGCCCCTCTTTTGAAGGGACTTATTGAACCTCTACAATAACTATCTTCAAAATAAAATCTACACATCATGTGTGATAGACCAAATATATATGATATTTTCATGATAAACCTATATAATGTGTATACATGATGTTGAAATGTAAAAGAATTTGAGCATAAGTTGGCAATGCACAATGTATGTTATATCTAGAATTCATAAGGTTTTCAAGATAGATATAGTAATGTCAACATTGCTATGAACAGAAAATATAAATATAATCTAAGTAAAATACTTAGGGGGATTGGGCATGACATTCATCAAGGCATCCAAGAAGGAAGGGGAGATGCATGAGGTCCCTCATGGCACCAAAAACTAGATATGGAAGTAACAAGTGAGAGTTAAGTGTCATGGCCATGATACATACATAAAAACATACATATAAACACATGAGGCACACAAATTAGGCCAAGGGGCCACAATACAAGGGATATGGGCACATGTAAATAAGTCTGAGAAAAGGAACACATATAAGGACATGTTCAAATGTCCACATACATAAAATAACATGCAAGTTTGGCTTAGATCCACATTTAAGGACATGTTTAAATGCCCACATACAAAATATAGAAGCATACATAAAGACATGGGCTCATGTCCAAAACATAAAATTATTGAAAGGATAATGCCATATTTAAATTCCCTCGAGTAAATGTAGAAGAAAAGAGACATAATCAAATCTAGACTAGTAAAGATAGAAAATGATAGTATGCATAATCATATGGTACAAATACATATAAGACCAAAGATGTACATAAGCTAAGTCTATAGTAGTAGTAGTAGTAGTAGTTGGAAAAAAATAGTGTAGTATAGAATGATCAATATTAAGATATAATCAATGCTAAATTTGTGAAATGGAGTATAGAAAGATATAACCTATAAAATCAGAAGCTATGTATGATTCCCCCAATGGGATAATAAATCAATGCGAAATCAATGTATGTGTATGTGCCACCAATGGATGAATAGTATAAAATCTAGATATGTGTAAAGGACTAGAGTCCTATAGTAATCTATGAACACTCGAAGGGAACAAGTGAAGCATGTCTATATGATAAAATTGACTATACTAACATAGATACCATATAATAACCTATGAAATAGAAGGAATGTAAACATGGAAATGTATATAATTTGAAACTTTAAATTTTTGAGCAACATTTGAATGTTTTTGCACGCACGCACGCATGCGCACACACACACACAATGAGCAAGGAACAATATAAAGTAAACTATGTACCAATAGATTGAAATAATGGAACTATGTACAAGTAAAAGGGGAACATACTAGCTGATGTGTCTTACAAGAGACTCACTATCAAGCTAACCTATATCAAGTAAAGGAAGAGTGACCACACATAATGTATGAGGAAGTATCTGAAATCTAGGAACTATATGTACTAAATAATTTGTAGCTAAAACTAAATGTAGAGCGTGGCTATAAATATATGGATTTAACTCAATTAGCTAGTGAATTATGGGGATATTGGGGACCCATCTAGTAGAAGAAGATGTAACTATCATGGATGTTCTATGTTAATTTATTTGGGGACTCAGTAACACTAATATAGGTGGGAATGGGGTTGAGAGAGGTTCTCTAGAATCCACAACATGTCTCTGATGCATGGGTATCTCTAATAAAGGTCTCCATGGGAGAGCATGTATACATGGTAATGTTGTATAAGTAGACCTCATATGCATTAGTGGCTCAACTAATATCTAAGGTGTGCTAATGAAATATGTGTTTAGATATGTTAATGGTGACTATTGTGTAATTGGTTATGGAGTAGGTAAAGGATACTCATATGGAAGGCCCTTAATTGTAACAACCTAACTGACATTTATATATTTAAGACATCTATGTATGTTATATATTAAATAAAGCATTATTATGGTAGTACCACCTTAAAAATGTATTCCAATTGAGAATATCTAAACTTAAGAGGTGGGAGAGTTAATTACAATGGATCCCTTATCTCCAAATATAGATAAGGCACTAAACATTGAAGTGCACATAGATGCACCTAAAAAAAAAGAACCTATACCAAAGGATCTAATGATACAAAAATTACAAGTACCTCTAATCTTTGAGCTTCCTTTACTGGTCAAAACTAAGCAAAAATATGTCTATATTTCATATTTATATGATAGTGATAATGATATATCCCATGACATGACATATGAGACATTGTGAAAACCTATGTTTCATCCACTTGATCATATTTCACATAACCTATTTGAGCCTACAGGGCCTGATACATATAAGATAAACTCACCTATAGAGGATACATAACCAAATAAAGATGAGGGTAAAAAAATGGTAGATGAACATGTAAACACTTGTTATTTCATACACCCCTATTGGCTTCAAACATTGATTCAACCATACAAGGTTCAAATACAAATACATCATGTAAATAATGTGGATATATCTCATAAGAATCCACAATAGTTGTATGGATTTTATAAATCCAAGATGCACCAGATACAATACTTTATATGTTACTTGATTATCACATGATATATTTACCTCCTCATAGGCATAGATTAAATAGACAACTCCTTCCTAAAGAGGGACTACCATATTTTAATTAACATTGAATTAGTGGTCATTATAAAAATCAATGTTAGTTGGTAAAGAACACAATTCAAAAATAAAAGAATGAAGGACACATAAATTGTGTCAAAAACATAAAAATGACCCAATAATTCTAATTATTCAAAAGGAAACAATCCTTCAAAGTGGCCAAATCATGAGAATCTAACCATTACAATATATATTGATGGGGTACATTTCTCACATCTCAAGGTTGATGTAAATAATTAGGAAATAAATTGCAGTATTATCACATTATAATAGTTGGGATATAATAACTATAAGTTATTCACTTCACTAACTTTTACACAATTATCTTGGGTATATCATATTACCCATTACATGTGTTCCAAATGTAGTGGACCTTTCCATATGGGTAATGGACCAAAAATCATACTTGAATTTGCACCTTGGACAACAATGGTTGACTGATATGAAAGTAGTTGTTAATGTTTAAAATTTTTTTTTTCTTTTTGAACATGATAATAGGGAGGTTCATATACCATATAATGAATATGGGGGATAGGTACTAGTGATTATTAGTAGTGAGTTACCAACATACACAACACTATTGGCACTTATGCAATATAAACAATTTTTATGGGCAAGGCCACCATGCACTATCTTGGCCGTTGAATTTGAAGACTTGTTGGATTAAATAGTTTTCAAGATTTTAAATATTCCCAAAAAATTAAAAAACTTCAAAAAACCAAAAATATGTTCAGTATTTACATATCCTATTAGATCCTTGGAATATACATTTTTTGTTCTGTGTTAGTAGATGGTATATCAATATTTCCTATGTACATGTGTTTCATGCATCTTTTGAGTGTGATATAGGCATACAAACATATAATATCTATGCACTTTTGGATTTTGGGATTTCCCTCTACTCACATCACTAGGACGTTAGGGGAATCCACCTATTGGATCACAATACATCTAGTTTATATCATTCTATGGTAATTTTACATTATCATGTTTGAGATCATATATATACTTACACATGCCTTTATCTATGCTTATATCTTTCAAAGTATATTTGATATGGTAATACTTGGCATTTTTTGCTAATACATATATGCAGGGACTAGTATCATATGTTTATGTTGGTTTCTTATGCTTTCATGTATGCACTTCATTATAGTGTCTTGCATTTTTATTATCTTTATTGTTTGAGCATTTAAATATGCTCTATTATTTGAAACCCTTGTGCCTTTGTTTTCCTCTTTGACATTTTAATATGTCATTATTTTTTGTATGTTGACATTTGAATATGTCATTTCTTGATTTGTTTACATTTGAATAAGTCATGCTCCTTCAATTTTGTGGCATTTGAACATGCCCCTTGTTTACATTTTCCTTGGACCTTTGTCTCTTGATTCACTTTTTAAATGCTCTTGTGTGTGTGCTTAATTGATTGTTGATATTTTAATGTTATTATCTAGACATTTCTATGATCTACATCATGCATATTAGGATTTAGTGTGATCACATTATTCATGATTCAATGATATATCTATCTATACATGTTACCTCTATATGATACATGGTACTTTCATAATTTACATGGTTACTACTTCCACTCAATCTTTCAGCCTAGAGATGTTGTTCAAGCCTTCTCTAGATTGAGTGAAATATTAGATTACCTTTAGGCCTATGGGTTGCCTATTGTAGAGGTAAACCTATAGGTTTAATGGATAGATCCCTAGATTAGTGTTTGATAAATTATCAACTACACTACTTGTTTGTTTGGGTGAAAAGGGATATAAAGGAATTGTTGATGCTTAATTTTTAAAATTATCACCAAAGTCATGGGAAGTTCTAAAGATGTGGGACTTGACCCTTGAAACAACCTCTAAGTTTTAAAGAAATTGGATCTTCTCTTTAGGGTTTGATGTAAAGAGGAAAGAAACAATGCATAAAAGGAATACCTAAAATGCTAAGGTGATGTACCAAGATTATTGTCTTCTACCTAACATCATAGTAACCAATATTAACAGAATCTTCTAAAAATATTAAAGAGCATGAAGCATGGTCAATAATTCCAGCATAGATGTTAGAGTAATCAAAGGCTCATAACAGAAAAGAAGGCACAGATCATCATCTATACCAACATAATAATAATTAGTCTTAAAAATATTTACTTAAAATATTAAAGAGTATATAGCATGATTAATAATCCCAGTGTTTATGCAAAACTAACCAAAAGGATTATCATAGAAAGTAAGAAGCAAGAATTAGAAATAGACTACAATTTCACAAAACACCACTCTCTTTTCATAGCTTAATATGAGAACATAATACATAAGGAAAAAATGCACAAAATACAATATTCGATCCCTCAGGAGAGGAACCCAGTAAGGTAGTAAAATGCCTCAAAGAAAAACTAGCTACTAAACTCTTTATTGGTCTAGATGAATCTCTAGTGATCTCCTTTCATAATTCCTCTATTTCTTTGACCCTTTTGTCTACTAATTATAACACGAGATACCCTTTGTGATCCCATACAATGTGCTTAGATTCCAACTGCATGTCCATGCATTTTGGGTTTAAACTCTAGTTTTTTTTCAACTTTGTAACCACATGCCATTGTAACTGAGCAACTTAGATCTTAATTCTATTATTTTTGCTAACTGTATCTTCAATTTTTCTTCAATTTTCCCGTCAAGGAGTTATTAACATAAAGAGGCTTAGATTTTTGAAAATTGGAAGCTTTCACTAGCTCTTTATACCCTTTGAGACTCTTTCCCATTATTAGACTCTAATGCCTTTATGGCCTTTGGAGATTCTACGTCATTGGATTTATCACTTCAAATAGATCCATTAATTTCCTCTGCTATCTTATATGGGCTCCACATAGATGATACATGCAAAATGAGAGAGCCTCATATTTATTTTGGCTAGGAGTGTCGTTATGCCATGTGGATGCTTTCCATATGCATCTTTTTGCTACTAGGAGATTACCATTAGATCTGCCATTTGGACCCCTTGATGCTGACTTTTTGAGTTCAAAGTGACTCAAATTTTATCCATGTGGTAGTCTCATGGTTAACTAAATCTCTTTTGATATTTATCTCCTTTGGAGGAACACCAAAGTGACAAGTGGCATCATCCATAGGCAGGTTAGATTCTTAAAGCTTTTCTCCAAGGATTTAATAAAAAAGAGACTCTTCCAGCCCTATGAATTAAAATTTCCCAAAATATTATATATTCAATTATATACTTATCTAATATATATATATATATATAGTGTGTGTGTGTGTGTGTGTGTGTGTGTGTGTGTCTCCCAAAGTACAAAATAAAATTTAGAATTTAATTCTACATGAACATGAAAATAACCTATTGTCAAGGTGATACACCAAATTGATATCCACTAAACTACTATGAACTTCACTATGAAAGATTGTTCACAAGGTTGGCTTCAAAATTCTAGGCTACTTCAACATAGGTATTTCAAACATGATGGTGATATGTACTACACTCCTAGAAACTAATTCAACTCCTTACACTTAGATATAGACAAGGAAATTGACTATATTCCATGTGACCTATTAGAGAGTGAATTACTTGCACATAATATGAGAAAGTAAGATGAATCTCAAGAAAGGTGATTACCACTTATCATTCAAATTTTAGACAAGGAATTTTAGAATCAAAATCATCTTCAAATATTTATTCAAAGGTAAACATCAATATTCAAACTAGTAGGGCTTTGCCATATTAGACATGGATTAGATACAAATGCCAAAATGGCCTATATATATAGAGCATATGAGAGAAGAGAGAAGAGAGAAGAGAGAAGAGAGAAGAGAGAAGAGAGAAGAGAGAAGAGAGAAGAAGAGAAGATTAAAAGTCCGAAGGCCAAGTGTCAAGAATTGGAAATTAGTTACAAAGAAAGAGAATGAAGTGGATAATAGGAAAACAAGGTGTCATGGACAAGTGTCCATTAGAAATGCATCATTCTCCCTCAAGATGCTATAGAGTCTCTTCATATTCTTTTTGGAAATTACCCTTTAGTGATGAGTTCACTTGACTACTCTAAACCACCTTAGGAATCCCTGACACATATATATTTTCTTAAGAGGCTGACAACATGATTATGATAGTCATAAGATACTCTTAAACTAATGAACTCCTACTAGACATTTGTTTTTTACTCTCTATCAACCACCCATTGGCCCTTCCAGGATTATCTTTAAATTTGTCACTCAATTGACTTGAAGTTGCTCAGAGAAGGATTGTTTAAAAGGTGTTATAAATATCCTCAAACACTTTTTGCATTATAATCTATAGTGTGGAATTTAATGAATATCAATACCACACTTATCATCTTTCTCACAAGAAGTTACTATGTCTTCTCACTATGCTAGTTTAGACTACCTATAATGAATGGTCCAACATATGTGTTTATATGAATAAACACGATGATATTTAAGTATGATAGGTTATATTAAGTCTCTACACACATTATATAGTGACTTTCATTTACCCATTCCTTTTTGTACATGTGAAACACAACAAATCCTATAAAACAAACTAAATTAGGCTTGTCTGTACAAGTGATGATATGAAAAAAAGGATGGTGAGGAGACTGATAAAGTGATAAACATTTTAAATTCACTTTCATGTCCATTATACCCCTCCTGAATGCATATTCAATTATATTTTCTCCATTAGGTTCCTGATAGGGTTTTAGGAGGTTTTGTTTCTTAATGTTGATTCATAAAGGTTAGACATCCAAACCCTAAACCAATTCTAAAAATATTTATTTCATGACCCTCCTCAACTACCTCTATCTCCTTAAGGCACCATAAAATGTATCCATATAGGTACGAGCATTTTAAAATGGCCTCTCAAGCTTTTGACTATGTTTTGGGTGCCCTTGAGAGAAGTTTAGGCCATAACTGAACACTCTATATAACACTCTAAACAAAATGGTTACAACCCATCCTAAACTCTCTAGTGAAAGTTATTACATGATTTGGAAGGATCATGTGGTCATATGGATGAGTTTAGACCTAAACTATGTTTGATTGCCTATGACCACCTCTGAGTGGTTTCTAGTGATTGTAGGTACTCTTTAATATATGTTTTCATCCAAATCAACTATAAAAATCATCCCATAGTCATCCAAGGATATCTCATTCATCTTATTTTCCTTTCACACAATAGGCCTGCAGACTGCATGGTTCTAAAGTATCCTCTATCTGAGACAAAACATATGATACTTTCCCTATTGGTTTGGCTTAATTGATGGAATAGTGTGATTTTTTAGGTCATGAAGAAATTATTTACCAAGTTTAAAATATTTTCCATACCTTTAGATCCTTCAAATATCTTAAATTCTCAATAGTAATTTCCTAAACTAGTGACTGTGTGCAAGGTTTTTGGGTTGAGTCTAAGAATGTTGAGTTATGGTCATCCTTGTTTCTTCCTTGCCCTTGAGGACAATCTAGAAGCATTATGACATCCTTATGATGGTGAAATACATGTGATCATCTTCAACCTATGTCTCAATATATCAACCAAACCTATGTTTTCATTTTCATGAGACTCATCTATGCTCTAAGTCTAAACTATAGGTATACATACTTAGGGAAACCGAAGATTTCTCGTAGGTGTAGATTCTTGCCTTGATCACTGTATTTACATCCCTTTGATTTCTATTGGGGTCATTAAGGTCCCCTTACAAGTTTAATGGACTCATTTAGGCCTTGGAAACATGTATCATTCCTTGTCATCAACACCATAGGTGTTACTTACAAGTTATAGGTCCATTTGGTCCATTTTCACTATATTTCACTACATAGTTTAGTAGAAGCTTATATGGTTTGAAAATTCATTTACCATCACTCTCTCTTGATCAACCACTTTCTCTTTGTGTTCAAGTGATATTATTAGGCCTAATAGACAAGAAGGAAAGCATTAGGCCTATCTATATCTCATATATCTTTACCAAAAGATAATACTATGTTCATCAAAGTCTCATTTTGAAGAAGTTAAGCTAACATCTCCACCAAACAACTTTTCTAACCCTGTAACTATGTGAGTGTCAATGAAGGGTTTGAGTGAGGATTTGACTATGTTTTAATATTTATAGGATTTTAAACCAACATCAAACATTGTAAATCTCCAACATGAAGTTCACATCTTTAAAAACCATTGTTTGAACATTCTCACACAATCATATAGGAGATTGTTTCAAGACTTCTTTACTGTGCTTGTATCTTAGGCCTATCACTCCACCAATGTAACTCTTGAATACAAAATTATAATGGAGAAACCAATGACTATAATTTAAATGGAGAAACATAGGGGTACTATCTTGATCTTGAAGCCACTGATAGAAGATCAAAACACTACAATTGATGAAACAATATTTTGTAGACCAATGGTGTTCACTCTTAGCATAAGGAGAAAGGTCTTGATAATCCTTTTACATTCACACATTCTAAAATGAATAATACCAACATGGAAAGAATGAAAATTACATAATAACCTACATACACCAACTAGTTCACATATATTGATGCAGAAGATGAGGATAATTAAGGTGTTAGGGTTATGTAAGCAGTTTAGAGTCAGTAACATTCTTAGTGATGGTTCATGAAACATAGAACAACACTCATATAACTATGGCCATGTAATGGAATATCAAATGGACTACTACCACCCACTAAGTGCACTCTCTTAAATTCTACTCTTCCTATCCATACTGATTGAAGACTAGTTGACCTTATAAACTTGCCCAAGAGAGTGATGAGAGAGAAGTTGGTTTTTGGAAATTTTGGAATTGGGGGCATATTGGTCAAGGAATGCCATAGATGCATGATTTACACATTATTTCACTAGTTTATATTAAAGTGGGGGCATGTTTTAGAAACATGTCCTCCACATTGACACTTACACTAGTTCTAAGATTCGAATTCTAGTGGGGGCATGTTTTGGAAACATGTTCTCCACATATACACCAATTTTTAGTTTCAGATTATAGTGGGAACATGTTTAGGAAACATGATATCCACACTTACATAGTTTCAAACTGGCCAAATTCATAATTATATGATTCACATACACATTTATGGTAGTATTATATACATTGGTACCATTATTTTACATAGTTTCATCATGAGACATATATAAGGTATATTTTATATGGAACATGTGCCCAATATTTCAAAATAAAATCAGATTCAAATTCCAAACACTTTTAATGATTCTCATCACCCACTAGGTTGGAATTTTATGGATTGTATTAAGCCAATCTACTGCACGAGTTAGTTCACTTTTAGTATGGTTGAGGTGATTAAATCAATCAATATTTCCAAGTCTATAGTTTGGAATTAATTCACATCATCCAGTCTCACCAATTTTATAGTGTGAGTTGACTTGGTTCACTCACACTCACCATGTTATAAGTGTGATTAGGCTACATGGATGAGCTAATCTCAACTACCATGTGGAAACTCATATTTTCTCCAAGGTTGGGGGCATGTGAAATCCAATATCTCTCTCTATATTTATATATATGTGCTTTCTATATTTATATTTATTCTAATATCAATTTTAGTGATTCATAATGATATATATTTCAAATTAAATTTCCAAAAGGTAAGATGGTTGCACCAATACACAAGTGTAATCATAAACTTTGATCTCTTTCAATTTCAAATTATATACACTAATTATATACTATAACATGATCTTGGTTATAGGTTAGTCACCAATAAAGCACTAAATTTGGACTCAAGTGAAGACAAGGTGTGTTATACACACTCAAGTATGGATTCTTTTTCCTTTAAACTAGAAATTTCATTACTAGATTAAAGTGGGGGGGGGGGGAATGTAGACACTATTTCTGAATCATATAACACACCAGTCTTGTACACTTTGAAAATACATATCATGGATGTACCTTCAATTTATAGACATTTCCCATTGCCAAAAGACTTACATACACTTTTTATGCCTCATTACTTATCTCTTAGTTTGAACAATGTTATTCTAATGAATCAAACCTTCTATCTTGCCTAGAATGTTATAAACCTACTTATCTTCCATATCTACAAGTTTTAGACTTGCACCTATTTTCCAACTACTTGGATACTTGCATCCCAGTTAGATGCCTGCATTGATTTAAGTGTCCTATCCCAATGCAAGTGTTTAGTGCCTTACATTAATAAAATTTGTAAATAAAACACATTCCTATAATTGGCCTAAGTTATTCAATGCAAGATATTCTCCAAAGGGATTGGTATAAATATTAGATCAAACCTCATTCTTTGGGACCTAACACAGACTTAGAAAAATACCTAGAGAGTTGAAGGCAACCTACCAAAAAGCATTCTATCAAGAACTCAAGTGAGAAAAGTTTCCTTATTTTCTCCTTTTTTGATATCAGTCATAGGGAGAACACATTTATATGTCATAAGTATTAAAGGATCATCCTAAGAGATATATTTTCCAAGCTACAAGCTAGGTCACTATTGTACTTGATTATCACACATTGCATGATTCACACACAAGTCAAGATGTAGGGGATAACTACATAAGTTTGAGGCCCTCTTTAAAGTATTGTTTATGTAAGCAATGCTCATTGTCATAGGGTTATTTTGGAAATCTTGACACTATGTGCCCACTAACCCATTTTTTCCACAATAATTATGAAGATGAAGAATTAGGGTTTTTTAATTTGATAAGGAATGATAGTCCATGACCCAGATTTAAATGGACCATATTGAAGGTGACATAGAACCTAGAACCATCTAGGTGGTCTCATCTATTTTCATCAGGTATTCTATACTAGACACCTACATCCAAGTTAGATAGTAGCATTGATACAACTATCCTAGGTTGATGCAAGTGTCTATAGCTACAGAGATACTATTTCCAAAATTAGGCGACTATTTCAAAATCTAGATCTAGTCTACTTTCCACCTATTCTAGATCTAGATCTATATTAGCATAAGAACTAACTATCTTGTTTTCATTATTATTATAATAGCTAGCATAGTTATACTTTCTATTTTTAACATATCTCAACATAATAAATTTATCATATGTTCTATCTAAGTTTCAAAAGTAATTGGCCTACTCTAGAGATAGTCTACCATCTTTGTGCCCTAGAGTATCTCTTACCCCTTTAACTCTAGATGTCCCCAATCAAAATTTTAGGGTTAAATAACATTATAGCCTATGAATCCAATGTGTATTCCCACTTATTTCTACCTTTGAGTTATAAATTATAACAACAAAAATTGAGGTTTTTTCATCCCTTAATGGGTTATATTTTATATTCATGTTTGATCCATATTGGGGCTTGATCATCCTCAATTTTCCATGGTTCAACTAAGGAACCAATCTCTTCAAGTTTTTCATGGGAAACATTAATTCTCAAATGATTCAAAGAAGCATAATATTCAAATAAAGTTATACATTCAACATTGGTCTCACACATACAAGTGCATTCCTTCCTTGCTTCTCTTTTTAAGTTTTTGAATTTTAAAAGTTTAAGATTTTTCAAATTTGAAACGAACAAAATGACTACTTCATGAGATTTTTTAGGGTTTTATAAGTTAAAAATACTGACACGATCAAAGTATTTGATCAAAGTTAAATTCTGTTATACACACTCAAGTACATTTTTCCTTTTACTTTACTAATTTTATTTCTATACCATGGGGGACAATTTTAGTCACTCAAATTTGGTCATGAATACTTGATAATGTTAATTTTGGCTCACTTTTACTATAATTAAATTAAGCACTTAATCTAGATCTATTTTTTCACCTCACTTCATCCTAAGTACCGATACAGATCTATCCATTTCTAAGTTGGTGTCTTATACTACAAAAATGTTATTAATCAGTAAAAACCTCTCTAAGCATTTATATAAACATCCTAGATCTTTGATTTAGAACTTTTCCCTTTAGGACAAAATTGACCCATATGGGTCAATAGTGGAAGTTGGTCTTGATCCCTATGGGTCAATCATGTCCTTCACCTTAGCAATGATTAATTTTAAAATTTAGATCATCCTTTATAGGTTGGTTTGTATTTTTAAGATAAGTAGCATGAATATTTCTATTTTTGGATTGATATAAAGGCACATCTAAGTCACTTATTCTACCACTTGAAAATTTCAATATTGAGGCATACTTACACTATTGCACATTGAACAAAGCTTCTATATTCTTCCCAAATCTAATTCCATTCATTTGGAATAAATTTTAACCAAGTAAAAATCCTATTTTATCTAAGTCAAAGAAAAATATTACCAAATATTCAATCCATAATCTAGATGCATACATGTATAAAAAGGAACACAATTGTAGAAAACACTCTAAGTGGGAGGACTATGTGGGATTGATTTCCATCTTCAAAATATTAGATACATAAGTAATGATAAATCATCATGGGGGCAATCTGGGTTATCTCATCCCATTACAATCCCCCATTTATCTCTACAAGTTAGTTATTGAAATCCCTATCAGGGTTTTAACTTTTAATAAGTCATTTGTATGTCATTTGGATGCATCCAACCAGCAATTTTTTACACACATGCATATTTTAAGCATGTGTAGGTGATTATGCTCTAAATTTCCTAATTTTTAATAAAGGACAAAATTAAACTACAAAGGACAATAGTGGTAGTTGATCTTGTACCCTTTTTATTATTTTTTACTATGAGTAGTTATAGTCATAATTTTTATTACATGCACATAATTAAGTCTTATTTGATCTTTCACCCATGTCTTAGTCAAATGCATTCAACTTATAGGTATAAAATAACTGAGTCATATTGTATTGTTCATAACTATTTTTTTTCATTTGTTCACACTTTGTACATTTCATTATTTTACTTTCATTATTCTAGTTACAAGTCATTTTACAACATTTTCCATCTTTCTATCCATTTTATCATAATTAGAGTTAATATTCCAATTAATTTTTAATTATAATAAAACAAAGTGGTTTGTTGCATATGGTTTCTAATATTTTTTAATATATTTTAATGGTAGCCATAATATTATGTAGGTTAAATGTAGATAAAATAAAATATTAAAGTATATCCAAGTAACCAATGAATCCTCAACCTCACATAAAGTAGTTTCAAAAGCTTTAAGACCTTTGCAGACACCTTGATTACAATCCAATAGGGAGTAGCCACATGTGTTACTTTAAGTAGCCAGTGACAAAGGTTTAAAAAATAAGGTGAGGTCACTTGTAGATACAAAAGGATTATAAAACATAATTTATAAATAATTAGGTTCACAAACTTTAAAGGAAAGGCATTTAGAGCTCAACCAAAGTTGAGGTAACCTTATAACATTTAAGTCACATGGCCACTATGATACAAATTTATGATTGTTAAGATATTGAGGCTTAAAATTAATTATAAATTAAATATTTTTCACATTGGAGAAAATATTTTTAAAATCCTAAATCTTACTATGGCCACTTTAATAAAAACTTAGCCCAAGGGTTCACACTTTAATCCTATCACTTGAAACCTATTGCATTGTATGGACTTGAAAATAGTGTAAAGTGAAATTTATAATAAAATGGATCCATAGGTGCCTATTTATTTCAAAGCTAATTGTGAAAAAAATTTATCCATTACTTCATGGGAAATTATAATTTTCTATGTGTCTTCCATGTAGCCACAAGATTTGAGTTGTATTTTAACTACTATGACCCTATATTTACATTTTATTTACCATACATCTTATATTTAATTTTTATTTATTAGATTGTAAGTGTTGATTATGTTTTAATTTTGTGATGTGATCACATGTTTACTTTTATGTGATGGTGAAAAATAGACTTGCTTGATTATAGATTGGATTTAAAATCTCTAGTTGGTCCACATAGTCCATAGAGGCCACTTAAAACATATAGCCAATATGTGAACATTGTGACACCATGGCTATTGGATGGTCACCATGTGTTGGATTTTAATTGAAATTTTATAATAAGCCTTCTTTGATTGAGAAGAATCCAATGAAAATTTGGAGACAATTTGTACTTTTATAAGTATCCTTATGGACAACAATAAAAATACTAAAAAAAGGCCTATAAAAAGGGATTCACCAGAATGCAAAGGCCAACGTATGAGTTTTATCCCCTAAATGCTTAAAAATAAATATAGAAGCCTTCTTTACCTGTGAAAGACTTAATTACAATATGAAGATATTTAAAAATGTAGTCTAGCATGATAATGAAAAGATAAGGCTTTGGTAGAAATGAAATCATGACCCTATAGATTAGCATAAAATTTTTTGAGAAGAAAAAATGATTTTCATAGGCTAGGTATGTATTGGGTAGACACAAAGAACCATGAAAAAATCATATAGCCATTCAAAAATAAAATAAAATGTGAAGGTTCTTATTCAAATCTAAATAAATTTAATTTTAATAAAAACAAAATGGCATTAACATAGTTTTGTTTACAAGAATCCAACAATTCCATACCATCAAACACCATAATACTATACAAAAAATGAAAACACAACCAATAGTTTGTATTTGATTAGAAGACATACAAGTGTTTATAGATACTACATTAATATGATGTTATCCCTAAATAAAAATTTTCCATGTGGTTGTCCATCAAACACCTTTTATAAAATCATAAAATAGATCTCGTAATCAAACTTGCTCTCACAATGAAATCAAAATTGTTGTCATAGATGAAAAACTCATATATATATTAGATTTTTTCAATATGAAATTAATTCCACCATTTTTTTTGAAAATGAAATTTCAAACAAACCTATACATCCTTACACACACATTAGAATCTAGTGAAAAAAGGTTAATGTCATAAAATGCATGATTACAAATATCTAGAAAATAGACTAACAACTACAAAAAAGGTACTTGTGTCATCAATGTAGTTTATTGGACACTCATCCTTTCATATCTTCCATGTGATCTCTATCAGGCTAGTGAATCCTCACCGGATTGCTTAAGGGCCTATGATGTGGGTGCACCAACACTTTCCACACATGAACAATAGGTAAATGTGATTGTATTCATCCTCCAATAACAAATGTGAACCATTGATTGGGTATGGAAAGCAAGGCTCAGTAAAGTAGGTTCACACCTATTGGCATAATTAATTTATAATTTTTATATTAAATTATTTATTTATCATATTTTAATTATATATTTATAAATATATCACAATATAATATTTATGAATTAACTGATGTAGATATGTATAATAATAACTGGTTGTTGAAAATCATTAATCTTATAAATATTACTTATTTATTTTTGATAGCCTTAGTTAATATAAGACATTTATTTCATAATCATATAATTAAATGATACCTACATAATAAATATTTAAAAACATATTTTTAATGAATAATGAATAAAATGTTAAGTTGGAGGCTTCCACAATAAATTTAATTAGATGTTAATTTTTATGAGATTTTTACTTGTGTATGTTTTAGTCATTAGGCAAATGACCTCCATGAGTAGTCATTACCAAAATGACATTTTACTCATGTATTTTTATCAATAATCTTAATGTAATCCCCCTTTCCCTCTATCCCCCCTGCCCCTCCCTCCTTTAGCATAGAAGGCAATCACATTTTTCCTCTATTTTTGATAATAATCATAAGGTAAAGGGATCCAGTTTAGCATATAAAAAATGTAATCCATTTTTAGTAGGGGGGAGTGTTGGTGAATGTAATTGATCACTTTATAATTCTCATCCATTGAAAAAAATGTTTTGTCAGTTTAGTGCGTAAAAAATCATTCTTATCTTACAATTATTATCAATGCAGGATTAACCCAACTACAATCCAATAATGTATTTTAATATTAAGCTGAAGGATTTCATGAGAAATTTTAATTAGATGTTAATTTTTGTGGGAATTTTACTTATGCATGATATAGTCATTACCCAAACAACACCCATGAGTAATTATTACCCAAATAATGGGATTTCATTCCCCATGATTGTGGGTTTTCACTCTACCTTTTCACTGAACCATCATTTATTAGTTCTCAACTTTAATGGTAAATCTCTTTTTTTGGGGTTTATTTTTATATGTTTTTTCTAATGTTTTTATCTTTCATTTTCTATATTTTTTGATTTCTTTCTAAAATTATTTTGTATTTTTTTCTTTTTAATAAAATTATTATATATATATATATATAAACTATTTTGGTCTTTTTAATTTTTTCTTACCCCTTTTTAAATTTTTTCTTCCTATTACATTACTTCACTATGTAGGATTTTAGACTAGCCCCATTGAAATAAAATCTATTAGATATTTGCGATAATTTATGCAATTATATGTTTATTGAATCCAAAATTTATTTTAATATATATGGGCATAGCCATATGATCTTACCAATACCATGTCACTAATCTAGATGACTTTATTTTTTATGTGGCAGTCATGCAACACCTTCTACCTTATTTTCTATTGAGTTTAATTACATGTGGATATGAGTCATTTAATTTATCTAGATCTATAGTCTCTGTTAGAGTAGGTTATTTACCTTAGCTCATGTTTCCTAGGAGATTTATATGTTTTAAGCATTGTTTAAGTTTTCCCACCCATTTAGGTGTGGTTATTAAATATTTGAGGAAAGTGGGTTTCTATCCCTAGGTTATATCTTAGCTTGATCTTACGACTATGATGGATATTTCTTGCATATATATGCAAGGAACTTTCATTGAACTTACATGAAGCTTTTTGGAGATATTATATGATATTACTACTCTTTGTTTGCATATCAAGTTATTGCATTCAACTCTTTCATGTGATATTTTTTTGTTGTTAACACTTGAGATTTATGTCAATTAAAACAATCAATTTTCCATTCCTTTCATGGTATCAGAGTAATAGGTGTTGCATCCATCCATTTTTAAGTTTGTTGTAATATTTTATATTTAGACAAAAAGAAAACAATGCCATTGGATTCAAAAGATGTTAAAACACTAGAAATGGTTATAAACATGACCTAGTTTCATGATAGTCCATTTTGTTACCATTTTAGAGGATTTGAAGGAAATTTTTTAGATTCCATGGATATCCATACTATTTGATACTCAAAGAATATTTTTTTGGGGGGGGTTACTAGGTTTTTTGTAAAAACCTGGTGGGTCTTTACTACTTTTAGAGGAAGTTGTATTGTTTACTCTAGATATGAGTTTTTTATGTGAAGATTTTGTGTTTTTATTAGGTTCTTAAACTCAAGTTATTTTTTTACTATTTTTTGGCATCACAACCTATTGTTCCTCCCTGAAGTCTATATGTGACTCACTAGTTCATCCTTATAGCCTATTTTCATTTGATAGATTTTTGATAGATACATTGGCAAATTTACTGGTTTAGACACATGACCAATTCTATATGACTTGTTATTTACAACATGCAGGATCACATAATGTAACTACACTCGTGACCTAGTGGATATTTGTAATGAATGAATTCTTGATGGAATTGAACCCATAACTTTGGGTAGACTATGTGACTTGTGAGAGTATGTTAAAATAAAACCAACAAGGCATGAAACTATTCAGGTGTAATTTGGAGGTTTTTTTGGGGTGATATTGCTCCCATATCAATAAAATCAATCAAGATGAGGGGGATCTCATCCTCAAACTTAACCCATTGATCACATGGTATGGTCACATTGGGAGTGCTTAACTTAATGATTTATACTAGTGAGGGCTTAAATCCAAAGGTTAATTTTATATATCCTCAAAGCATTCAATTTTTTTTCCTTGAAGCATTTAATATTTTTTGGTGTAATTTTTATTTTTGACCCATTTATGACATGAGAACTTATGAAAACTATTTTTTTTTGGATTGATAACTCAAATCAAGTGCTATTTATTTCAAGAGTGCATGTTATTTATCCTTAATCTATTGGTGTCATGAGGCTTAGTACAAATTATTTTGGAGGGTTGTCTCAGTGGTGATTTCGGCACCCTTTTTACATTCTCTTACTCTTTGGTATTTTTTTGGAATGGCTTCTTCATCTGCATTAGATCAATGTAAGCCATTAAAAACACATAATTACCTCACATGGAGATCAAAAATGGAAACAAACCTTAAACACAAATGATTATGGGCCTTAATGACTAAAACACAACCAATTTTTACTAGAAAATATGATAAATTTTAGTACCAATGCAAATTTGATGAGTGTATGGATTTGATTGAAACTGACAAAAGTTATATTATTTTATTTCATTTGGAAGGATGTGAGTCTTCTTTCAAAATATGGGAAAAAATGAAGTGTTTATCTAGTGAGGAGAATCACGTGAGAGCCATGCATCTTGAAGTAGAGACCACTTCTCTCAATCTTGAATATTTTCCATCCATTATAGATTATATTACTAAGTTCAAGCACTTGTTGACACAATTGAAAGGGAGTGGAAGAGATAATAAAGATGAAGAATGTGTTGACCTAACTTTTTCCAAGTTGAAAGGTCCATTCCAAATATTTGATTTTACCTTTCTCTCTAGCATGTATGCCTTGGGTACCACATTCAAAATTCTTGATTTAGAGTTTTTTTTTGAAATATTTACTAGGGAAGAATCCAAATTATCTAAACTTGAGTCTTTCACCTCTCAAAAGACATTAGTATCAAATAATCCTAAGGGTAATGGAAAATCAAAAAGTAAACCCAAAAACACTCCTCCATCTCAAAGTGCCACTAAACCCAAAGATAATAACTCTAAATCCAAGGAGTCTTCTAGATCCCATAATAAGTCTAAACTTTCATGTCCCTTTTGTGGGGAAACTAGTCATGTGGAAACTAGGTGTGGAAGAGAATGTAACCCTTAGAGGATGTAGTTGGGAAAAATAATATGTCTTTCTCCACTCTAGCTCCTAATGAGCATGACAAACCACTGATTGTTATTAGGATATCTTAGTCACCTATTAAAAATAGTTGGGTTATAGATTCTAGTACTTCTCATCACATAAATTATTCAAAGGTCTTTCATATCTCTTGGTTTGAGTTCTACTTCTAAAATAGAGGTTGGAGATTATTCCTTTATTTATGTTAAGGGAAAAGGTGACATAAAAATTGATGGTGGCCACATCAATGATGCACTATATGTTCTTGACATCACTACCAATTTTCTTTCTATTTATCATATTTGTCATTCTGGTCAGGGTAAGACAATGAATTTCACACCACAAGGGGATGAAGTTAAAACCTTCTTAGAACCTCATTCACTTTTTTCACAAGGTGTTGTTGATCATAGTTCATGACTATATCACTTTGAGAATTTTTATGACACTTATTCTATGGGGACATGCTTGGTTTCTCATGCCAATTCTGAGAGTAATCTTTGGCATGAAAGATTTAGACATATTAATTATATAGATTTGAAGGAGTTGAGCACTCATGTTATGGTTAATGGTCTTCCTAGATTTTATTGTCTTGATAGTGTTTTCCCTGGCTATGCATTAGGGAAACAACACTATGATCCATTTCTTAAGGGTGTCTAAGAGAGCTTATTCACCACTCAAACTTGTGCAAAGTGACTTGAAGGTTTTTAATACTCATTTAAGTGGAGATAATTATGTAATTACATTTATTTATAATTTCTCAAGGCATACCCATTTTATTTTTCAAGTATAAAAGTGATGTTTTTTCATACTTTAAAGTATTCAAGGCTTTGGTTGAGAATCAATCTTCTAGTTGCATAAAGAAGCTTCACACTGATAATGGGAAGAGTACTTTAGCAAAGAGTTTTATAATTTTTTGGTAGCTCATGGCATTATTCACCAACATTATATTCCATATAATCCACAACAAAATGGTTTTGCATAAAAGAAGAACCTAAATTCGAAGGAGATGGCTAACTGCATGATGCATTCTCAAGATTTACCTCTTATATATTGGGCATAAGTAGTTAACTATGTAAACTACATTCAAAATTGCACACCACACAAAGCACTTGAGCATTTGAATTTAAAGGAGGCTTGGTCTGGAACTAATCTTGATGTCTCTTTTTTTCATGTTTTTGGGATCCATGCTTGGGATTTTGTACTAAATAAGAAAAGGAAATCCTTGGACAAGAAGATAAAACCCTTTATCTGTGTAGGGTATTATGAGGTAAAATTTTGGATTTGATATCATGAAAAGAATGGAAAATATATTGTTCCAATATCCATAAATCTCAAGTGTTAACAACAAAAGACATCACATGAAGGAGATGAATGCAATAAATTGATATGCAAAACAAAGAGTAGAAATATCATATAATATCTCTAAAAAACTTCATGTAAGTTAAAATAATGTGCCTTGCATATATAGACAATTAATATAAATCATATCCATAAGATCAAACTAAGAGATAATTTAGGGATAGGAAACCATTGTACTCAAATATTTAATATCCATACCTAAGTGGGTGGGAAAACATAGACAATGCTTGAAACAAATAAAACACCTAGGTTTTCCCACCCACTTAGGTGTGGATATTAAATATTTGAATATAGTGGTTTTCTAAACCTAGGTTATCTCTTAGCTTTATATTATGGCTATGGTTGATCTTCCTTATTTATATATTCAAGGCACTTTCATTGTACTTACATGAATCTTTTTGGAGATATTATATGATATTTCTACTCTGTGTTTTGCATATCAATTTGTTGCATTCAACTCCTTCATGTGATGTTTTTTTAATTTTAACACTTGAGATTTATATGGATTGAAACAATATATTTTCTATTCCTTTTAGTCTATCCTTCAAGGAATCTTGTTGATTAATTCTATACTTGACCGCTAATCACAAACTTGGAAAAATAAATTCCATGGGTACTACAACTTCAAGCCCATATACTTATTGAAAGGGGAAATAATTAGTGAGAATTTTGTATTTTTTAAGGCACCCCATAACACCACATGGATATTAGTATCTAAATCTCTTGTATTTATGTTTCATATTTTAGTCAACACCTTCTCAACACCTTATTAAATGCTTCAACCATGCCATTAGCTTGCATGTGATATGGGGTACTCTATTATGTGTGATTATGAAATGTATTAGTATTTCCTCAATTTTATGATTAAAATAGTGTTTCCCTTGGTCAATTTCAATTCTCAATTATGGTGGTTCATTATTTTTTAGGTATTTCCTTTGCCCATCTTGTTAAGTACTCAATTTCAGTAATGATTAACTTGGAATTACTTCTCATGGTCTATATATTTATTGGGACTATAAAATGAATAAAATATTTTTTGAATGGTGATAAAGATAGTACATGTTGTAATGTAATTTCATCTATTGCATTGGGTTTCCTTACTTTTTAACATATGTCACAAGCCTACATACTTATATGTATCTTGAAACAAAGCTAGCCATCATAATCTTGTAGGCATACTTTTATTTATGGTAGCTTATCTTATATTTTGGACTCTTTAAACCCCATCATGTGCACCTCTTATGATTTATTATCTTTCATGCTGTAATAATACTCTTCTTAACACCTCATATTTTTTTTAAAATTATATAACACCCCTTCTATCCAGGTAAATGGAAATGATTGAATTAGTAACCTATTGAATTTATTATTTCTATACCCATTAGGAAAATATATTATTTTTAAAAATTTATTAATTATTTCCATATCTTGGGGTACAACTTATATATGGAAGAAATGTGCTCCTAGGAACTCATCATCAATTGGGCCTTTTCCCTCCCTTGTAGTTATGTTGAACAAGTAATTAGTTCCATTATTTATATTTCTAGGATTCACTACAGTCTTAAAATAAAAATATTGAAACAAAATTAACCATTGAATATCCTTCCATGAATTTATTAGCTACTAATTAGACATTTCAAGGGACCATGATCCATATAGAATAAAAAGGTGTGACCAATATGTAGTGTCTAAATATTTATAAGGCATATGCCATTGATAATGTTTTCCATTTAGTGGTTGAGTAATTTATTTCCATCCTATTCAAAATTTTACTAAAAAAATAAATTTGATGAGCCATGTGTCCACATGGTTTTTCCAAAACTACCCCTACTACTAAGTGAGATGCATCTACATGGAGATGAAATGGAATTATCCAATCTATAAATACTAATATTGGTAGCTTAGCTATATTCTTATTAAATGTATAAAATTCCTCATGGAAATTTTGTGTCCATTATATGGAATGATTATTATTTTTATTAAGTAATTATTCTAATGTAGCGCTTATTACTGCATAATTTTGTATGAACTTGTAGTGATATCTAGTATATCCCAACATTGTTCTCACATCTTTCTTATTATTGGAAATGGAAAATTGATGATTATTTTTAGTTAATCCACCATCAATCCATCCTTACATATGATATTTTATATAAATGACCCAAATGTGGTTGTAAAAACATAATTATTTAAATTTAGGGATATATTCAATTATCTACATCTTTCAAACATCAATTGCAAAGCTTGTACAAGATCCTTCATTAAATCTTAGATAACAAAAACTTATATAAATTCATGGATAAAACCTATAATGAATTCACTATGATGTGGATATATAATACTAGTGAATTATTTAGTCCAAATGGAATAATTGTGTATATGTATGATACCCACTATGTGGAAAAGGTGGTTTTAAGTCTATCCTCTAGAGATAAGTTTACTTGATGGTATCCCCAAAAGTCATCCATGAATGAATACACTTATATTCCAAAAAATTCTATAATATCTCTTTTATATATGTGTTTTACCTTATTTTAGATTAGTTAACCATAAAAAGCATAAAACTTGAATATTAATTCAGATTGTATGATGTGTTATAATTAAGCACTAATATGAATATAAATGATATGAACTGATTTGACACTTGTTCTTTCAAATTATGGAAATTAATAATAAGGTTAATATACTTAGCATTTTAATATTATGTGCATGTTTGAGACCAAATACAAGCAATATGATAGATAATAAATTGGACTATTAGTCATTTAGATTAGGAACTGGATCTTTGGGCATGCTTGGACATGATTTTTAGACTTTAGTTGCTATTAATTGATGCTTATGACTAAATATGGTAGTTTTATCTCTATATATTATGTTTTTCTATTTTTGTACAATAAACTACACCTACTTATCTTTTGTCTCTATGTGCAATCATGAGGATGGATTATGTACACAATACCTAGAAACTTGTCTCTTTCTCTTGAAACCCTAGGTCCACTTTTGACATTAGGTTTTGGTATGAAAATAGGAAATAAGGTGGGTTGAGCCAACCTTAACCAATCTTTGATGAATGTTTGAGCACTACCAACATAGCCTATTCTTAAAAAATGGGAGTAAAACCATGCTTAGTTATCCTTGTTAGGTGTATGTGTGCAATAATGCTCCTTGAATATATATCGCCTATGATATAGCTTTTAATACTTGGAAAATTTCAATTTTGGCTTGGATTTGAAGCGATTTAGACTTGGATAGGACCTTATCCTTATGATTTATGGATAAATTGAAAATAATAGGGTGGCCCCTTTAAATGTGCAAGTGTTTGAGTATGCTTGATAGGTGCTTGCTATATTGGTAATAGGCCTAGACCCATTTTTTATTTATATGTGACTCTTTAGGTAATTTATCATGCCAAAAAATATGAAACATATGGGATAACCCATAATATGGAGTTTAATTATTAAATTAACCATTATTTGACATAGGATGAGTCTATTAGACTTGGAAGAACTTTAAATTCTAGAACTATTTAAGTCTACCAGTTCTATCTAGAAAGCAAGAGAACTGATTTGATGATCTAAAAATAATCTAAATATGATATTAAGTAGGTTAGAAATATAATAGATAATTATTATAGGTGATTGATATAAAATTGAGAAGGTTAGGCCCATGGATGACAATTAAATGGGAGAGAAGGGTGAATAAGAGCCATATGTGTATGCACAAGTTATATAAGGTGAAAGTAGATAAAAACTAACATTTTCAAGTATCTAATACCAAATTTAATATCTAAAAATGCACATTTTATTTTAGTATTGAAATAAAGTAAAATAATAGAATAAGAGGAAAAAATATGCACTTGAGTTTTACAACACACATTGTTTTTGGGATATAGGTCCAAATGCACAAATTTCTCCATGTAACCTGTAATGAACATGTGAAAGTAAATGTCCTTATATGAAATATGTAATATGAAATATAATTTAATTTTATTAAAACTTAAAGAGCAAGGAAGGAATAAATATATAAGTGGGAGAACCATGTTTCCCTATGTCATACCATTGGGATGATGTTTCCTTGTTGAAACATTGAATAATTTTTCTTCCTTTTTGAAGCACTTGGATAATTTAAGGAAAATGCAAAATTTTTATTAAGGAAATTACATGGGTTGGGAAGATATATACCCAAATAATTATTGAAAATGGGGTATTTCCTTTGTTTTTAAGTGTTTTATAATCCTCAACCATGCTAACCCATATAACTAATATTGTACCACAAGATGTTAAATTGGGAGCCAAATATTGGCTCACTTTGAGTAATGTCAAGGTTGTTGAATGTTGTTGAATCTTCAAATGTATTACCTCAATATATATGAATCAATACATGAGAGACATAATTATAGATTAAATGGCACTCCCTTATATGTACCATCATATATGTTTGAAATAAGAACTACAAAGTGTGTACGTGCATGGAAAAATTTCATGCCCTATGATCAATGCAAAAATGATAACTATAATAATGTGCTAGCATAAAAAATATTCATACCTCACTATCTAAACTAATTGGTTCCAAAAAGATATAGAATTTTATGAATCTATATGTTAATTTTTCTAAAAGTTAAAAGCTTGTAATTATTGTTCCCATAAATGTGTGTGTATATGCATGGCATATGCCAAAACATTGTCTAAATTTGTGAATATTTGAAAACTTTTAACTTTTATATTTTTAAATTGAATGAATATGCATGACATATATCCAAAAAATTATTTCAATGTAAATACTTATCTCATATATGGATCAGTTTGATGTGTAAACCATTTTAACATCTCTAAATCCTATAAACTATGCCAAAATTAAAATTTTATGCTCATGGTGGTTTAAGTATCTATGATAATACCATAAGTATTCCCTGCTTTTGACATGAGGGATGTAACTTGAAAACCATTCATCTCAAAATAAAAAATTTAACTATATCATGCCATGTGCAATGTGTAATCATATAGAATCATGTCAACATGTAGAGAATATGTAATCATAGTATATGAATATGTCATCAAACCATGTATGAAAATTGTAATGTAAGGCATAAAAGTGCAATTTCAAGATATATATAACAATTAGACATGGAATATTAACCATCACTAACAACATTGAATAAGAATATATAGTAAAGGTGCATAATGTGAATCATGGCATCGTACACAAGTGGGGAGGTGCATGATATGGATCATGGCACCCACGAAAACTTATAAACTCATAAAAATCAATATAAAATCCTAGATTAATCCAATCATATGAAAATAATGTCATGGCCAAGATACACACAATATAAGCACACACATAAGGCCTAGGGTTGCATACAAGGGTCCATAAAATGTCACATACACAATTTCAAAATAAAAAACAAAGGATAATAAGATGTTGCACATACAAGGCCAAGGGCTATGAATAATGGATAAAAAATGTCACACACACAAGGCCAAGGGCCATAAATAATAAGTAATAATGAGATTATTATGAAAATTAAATAAAATCAATGAAGCACAAAATAAGTAATCTAGTTTACACAATCCAAGTATGTCAATATTACAACATAGTAAATAAATATATCCATGAAATATAGCACTATAGAGAACATGAGTAATAAAAATATGTATAAGTAAGAAATGGATCTCAACATGCTAAATAAACTTTCATATAAAGATATAAATTTTATCAATGTAACTTATGACTATATTCCCTCAACATTGGCATGGCCCTTGGGTATAGGAATGCCATGCATCTATGGATCCATGCATTATGTACTATTTGTCTGTCCAACATCTCACTCATATACTATGAAATGCATGTACATATGAAAATGGATATGCAATCTAAAAAACATGTGATAAATAATATTAAAGAGTAATGTAACCAGAAAACTTATCATGCATCATGATTTTGGATTTTTTTATATTTTAATTTTTTTTATTTTTTTTTAAAATTTTGATGCACATCAATACAATAAAAAAAGACCAAGTAGAAAGGCTTAAAAAATAGAAGAATGTGAGGAATTCAAATAATATGTAACGACTGTATAGATAAATTGTGAACCAAATGTGATAACATGGTGATGTGGAGTAAGTGAAGGTAAGCAACGTGACCTCACTATAAATATGAATCATAGCCTCACAAGTTAAAAGAGTATGTGAGAGGTGGAAGGAGATGAATAGGTATCATAAACTCGTGAATGTATTTGATTATGTAAACTCAATAGAATCCATAACATGTATAAGTCATAAATATATAAGAGTGAGAAAGGAAGATGAAAGAAAGGATATGAACTAAAATCATTGTAGGATTGATGCCCCAGATGTTTGAATCAGGATAAGTAATCAAGAGGCAAAGATGAAGTCACATTAAAGCAAGAGCTAGAATATTGATCAATGCAAGACATATGTACATGTATATAACATATAATAAAAAATGGAAATAATCAATTAAGAAAACATCAATAAAATATTTACAATGAATTATTTTCATGCCAATCAATGATCCCCATAATAGGATGCGCCCATGTAGGTCATATATCTCTCAAAAACTATTCATGTTTATCATTTGTTGAGTCCTATACTATATCATCATTTAAATTTTATTACCAATCCCCTTCATTACCATAATCATCAATGTAGTTAGTGTCTATAGAGAGAAGTAATTTCTTATGTTTTTATTTCTCTTAGATATGTCCCAATTTACTAGTTTATGGAATCAGACCTAGATATGAAGAATGATGTGTAGTTTCCCCCTTTAAAACCAAGATTATGATAATAATTTTGTTAGTCACATCTTGATTTTGAACTTATTTCTTAGGATTATCTTTCTTAATCAAATATGATTTTTTAGTTTCCTCTTTCATAAGTGAACTTTATTATTTATGATGAAATTCTTTTTGCAACCTTTATTTTCTATGAATTTTCTATTTGTGTCTTTTCTTTTTGTAACATTTATTTTGTAAATTTTATTTTTTTAACATTTCTTATAACAAATTTCATTGTTTCAGGTTTTCATTTTCCAATTTTTGTTTATATAACTTATCATTTTCCATTGTTCTACATGTAAATTTTCTTTGTTTATTTATTTTTATAAGATGTAACCACAATTTGAGTAGGTTGCTTAATTACAAATGATGTAATTGAATCTGGTGATGTTCTAGTGGATGTTCCCAATGGAGGAGTGCCATAACCAATAATAATTTATTTTTTACTCTTCAAGGCCAAAAAATTATTTGTATAATGTCCATGAATATATGATAGACATAATAACATTTGAATATCTTAATGGGATGCATAAGAGGATGGTGATCAACTTATTTCAGAGCATGACCCTTATAGTTACACTTGGATTATTTTTAACCTTATGTTTTTTTGAGCTATTAGATATAGTTATATTCTATTTTGAAACCCATATTTGAGATGAAATATTTTGAGGTACACTTTTTTTTGAATGGAGAGGTAGAAATGTAATTTACACTAGCATACTTAGGATTGTTGGCATATGTGATCTTATTCTCAATTGATATAGTCTTTAGGCACATTATATTTTTGAGTGCCTCTATGGACTCCCTCATAAAAATTATTTCATCTAGGATAGACTCATTTGACAAAATACTACTCATATGTTGGGAAGATTCAATGTTCATACAATATTCACTATGAGGATGCACCCTACCTCTTGGAATAGTAATAACATGGACCTAAAAAATAGAGGGATAATAGATATTTATTTTACCCTATTTTTTTTATGAACCTTGAAAATATAGAGGTATGTGTAATAGTCTACTTTGTATAATATATTATAATTAAGAACTAATATGATGTAAAAGGTAGAAAATTATTTGACATTTGCACTTGCTAATAAGGGTAAATACTATGGGGGATAAGATACTTAGCAATTTTTTGTAATGTATAGGTCTAATATTGAAGGTTGGAAATAAGGAAGAAAAAAAAGTGGATGATAGGTCATTCAGATCAATAACTGGAGTTTTGGGCTCACCTATATAATAACATCAACCTTTGTTCACTATCCTCTGATGTTGGGTTCTAAATCTGATAATTATATTTGTGTAAATATTTCTCTTCTATTCTAGTATAAGTTACTATAAATACTTCTCTTATGTCAGTATGTGAACTATCAAGGTTTGAATATGTGTGTAATACCCATAAATATACCTCTTTCTCTTGAAACCCTAGTTCTACTATTTATACTAAGTTTAGGACTATATAATGGAAAAAAATATGGGTTGAGCTGACTCCAACTACTTCCCATTGATTGGAAAAGTGCTACCTACATATCAAATAATCCAAAGAGTGAATTAAAACCACATATAGTTCCCCCTTTTAGGTGAATGTGTGAAATAGTGCTCTGATGTATGCAACATGTAATATGGCTTTTGATATTTGGAAAATTAAACCTTTGGATTAAGTTTGATATTATTTAGACTTGGATATGAATTAATCCTTGTGATTGATGGTAAAATTGGAAAGAATAATGCAATGTATTTGGACGTGTAAGTGTTTTATTATGCATGATAAGTACTTTCTAAATGGGTAATAGGCTTAGAACTATTTTATATTTATATGGGGCTCTTTGGTTACTTTTTCATGCCACCAATGTATAAAAAATATGGGCCAACCCATAGGAATGATATGAAATTTAAGTGTATTCATTTATTCATGTGGGATGAAACCATTAGGTTGGAGTCTAGAAATGGTTCTATTTGGGAGATAGGAACACGGATATTATGATCTGGATATATCTAAGTATGATAATTAACTAGTTTGACACATTGGGGGTATTATTGTAGGTTATTGATATAAACTAAATAATATTAGTCCCATTTAACTCATGTGGATGTGATAAAATGGTGAATTAGAGTCATATATGTATGCACAATCCATGTAGGGTGAAGGTAATTCAATATTAAAATAATCAAGTATCTTATACCAGATTTTAATATCTATAAATTATCCCATTTTATTTTAGTATTCAAATTCAATACAAATACTATATTAAGAGGATGAATAGATCTAACTAAGTGTGTACAATAACTATCTTTGGAGATGCTTTGAATGTGCAACTCACTCTAAGCCAATATGAAATGAACATGCAACAATCAATATCCATGAAATTAAATCTAAAAATGAATCAATTGAAAATTTGAAACTTAAGAGTAAGGAAAGAATACACATATAATTTGATGAACTATTTTTCCATGTAACTTATTGGAAATGATGTTTCTTTATTGAATCATTGAAGAATTGTGTTTTCTGCTAAAGCACATGGAGAATGGTTCATCTTGTTGAACCATTTATATAATTGGGGTGATCAAGTCCCAATTTTTGTAACTAATACAAGGACATTAGTTGGGAAGATAAATGATCCAACCTTAATTAAAATGGGATTAGTGCCAAGGTTGTTGAGCATTGCATAATCCTCCATTGCACTAACCAATGTAACTAATATTGTACTAATATTGTAACATATATCTAGAAGGTGGGAGCCACATATTGGGATCATAAAGTAAGTCCAAGGAAATTGAATATCAACTAAATTACTCATTTAAATATGAATCAACCACTATATATAGACATATATTCAAGAGGGTTCACTAATAGGTACCACTACATGTATTTAAAAATAAAAACTATAAAAGTGTGTATGTGCATGAACAAGTTTCATGCCTCATGAATTTGTCCTATAATGATATATAATGTTTATGAACTTATATTTATTTTATGTCAAATATCAGAAATTTTATCTCATGATCCTATAGATGTGTGTATTTACATTGTATATTCCCCCAAATGTATTTGAATATGTGTTGATTTGAAAACTTGTATCTCATTTCCATTTAAAATTTTGTGCATATGCATGCATATATATTTGAATATAATAACATGTAATTAATGTACCTATAAATTTAATTTTTTAATGACTCTAAAATATATAAATATTTATCCCAATCTAATGTTTGAATGACTCTAAAATCTTTGAATCCTATAAAATGTGTTAAAATATGAATTTTATACTCATAACAACTTAAATCTTTATGAAAAGTCAACTACTATTTCCTCTTTTGAGGTGAGAGATGTAGATTTTGAATCACTCATTTCAAAATAAAGAGTCAACTATATAATTTTATATATAAATATTTAATCATGTATAATCATGTCAACATGTGAAAAATATGTCACTATAGTAATGAATGTGTAATCACTAACATAAAGTATCTGTTGGAAGAGATAATAGAATAGTTAAGTAAAGATATAATTTTGTGAGTGTTTATAAAAATTGAGGAATTTGAAATGGTAAGGTTAAGAATCCATAAATATAAGAGATCATAGCTTATAAATGTAATCCACTTTGATCAATGAAATAATAAATTATTATTGTGTGTTAAAATCTGAACCAAAATTTTCGTTTAGTATTAGAGTAGAAGTGATTTTTTGTGATTGTTAAAATGTTTTAAATTAGTTTAAGTCATTTAATGTTAGAAAATAAGTGATTTATTTTGATTTTGATTTTTTTATAAATTAGTTGAAGGGGCATCTCTATGTATTTATTTACCCCCAGTTGATGGTATTTTGTGTGTGGCAAGGAGTTTGTAGTTTTATTTTGGAATAAATAACTATTTTTTTAAATCTTAAAGTGAGTATTAAGGAGTATGTGTGCATTATATCATAAATTGCACAACCCATGCACAATAAGAATGGTGTAAATATAACATATGTGTAGTCTAGACACACTCTAGGGAGGAAATAGTGTGTGTGAAGTGATATAGAGAAAGGCATGTCCACTGATCTTTTAACAGAGTTTAGAATAAGTGTATTAACAATAAAAAGGAATCATATGGATATGAACAAAGGTATCATATGAACCTAAAAAAAGGATATGGACTTTTTAGATATGAATTTGAAAAAATATATTCATGTGTCAGATAATTTCAAGTGCCCTATTTTACTAGACTTGATGCATGACCTTAAAATTATGGCCATAGCTCAGGTGTATGACTATGTTTAGATCACAAGATGGATTCAAGAGAGACATTCAACATGTTTGAAATCTAGGTAGATGATTTTGCACATGAATCTGATTCTAATCAGTATTCTCTATAACCTTATTTATGGATGTTTTAAGAAGAATGGTGTTTTGTTTGACAAGCTAGAGAACTTGAGCACGAACACACCTATGGTGAATAAATATGTGGCATATGAACCAATGATATTGGTGAAATGTAGGATATAAAATAAGCCCTAGTTTTAGGTTTGTTTGGTTGAGTCTTTTATACTTTTATGAAGTAATGGCAATGGATTCAAGATATAGAGATATTTATTTGATGGCTCTCCTGAAGGCTCTGAGAAATTTATATTAAATAGCTCTCCATATGTGAAATAGCCATATTAAATACATACACAACATATCTACCATATATGAGTGAGTTACATTTTTTGAATTAGGCATGGTTTGTTTAATAGTTTCTTTTTAGTGAATATTTCCCTTTTTTGGTGGTATAATTTCATTGATTTTAATTTGTTATAATTTTGTTGTTTGTGATATTTAATTATTTTTTATTGATGTGTATTTGAGTTAGTTTAATTGTGGTTATCGATAAGGTTATGGCTAGTTATTTTGAACTTTGGTTTCTCCAAAGACTCTCTTAACTCAGTTTGGTTTTCAGGGTGTGACTAATATTATATAATAAGTTGTTTTTTAAATTAATAAAAATGTACTTTTCAGTCAAAAAAAACTTTCCAATATAAATCAATAATTAAATAACCAATTTTAGATGTTGTAAGTGTATACAATTACATTTTTAATTCTTTTATATTAAAAATATAGTATATAAAATCATAAATGTCAAAATAATATATTAATTTATTTTTAGAAAGTTGTAGTTTTTTCATTTTCCTTAAGTCAAAATTTTAATATAGTTTCATTGTATTTTTTGTAGACAAGTTCATTATAATGTGTCTTTAGAGTATTTATATATTGTATAGTTTAGATTATTGTTTAAAAAGTATTGTATAGTTTATAGTATGTGTCTTGGTATTTGTCTTAGTTTAGATTTGAAATTATAATAATATATAAAAGTAATATTAAAATTTATTAAATGGTTAAGTTTTTAAATATTATTTATAATGGGCCCATTTTTGAGGTACCCAACATCTTGAAAAATGTATTATTTACATTGGGGGGTGGGAGGGGGTGAGAAATAAATTGAATATAATGCTAAAATAATTAATCTTTAATTTACAATTAGATAGTAAGAACAAACTTATGGAATATTAGAGGCAATAGAGGTAGGATGTTTAATAACAACTCCTATCAGCTACTAATGAGGGTGAGATAAATGTAATAGTGGTATCAATGTTTGCATCAAATTGCTAAGGGTAATGTTCAATGGAAATGGAATCATATTTATTTTTGTGATTGAATATAAATGATCATGTATAATGGGTGTAAATGATACAATGAAGACCCTATTCTCAAATTTATTCATTTTATGTTTTTAAGTGGTGTGTTATATATTGTATCAATGAGAAGCCCAATACATATATGTGGGTCTAAGAGTTCCAATATACTTTATCAATGTACTTGATGAATAACTAATATAAGTCTACCCAAAATGGAGGATGAACATATGTGTCAATCCCTATTCATTTTTTAACTCTGCATTCATGGCCTATAGGTGATGTGTTCCTATATGAATGGTTGATGAGAGGTTGATGGGTTTCATCTCTACCTTCATTTAGTGTGTGCAGTCATATGTTCTAATTTTAGTATTGGGGGGGTCAGGGATGTTAGGAATTTAGTAATCACATTATTTATATGAGTGAGTATACATGAGTAATCATTCATGTCAGATATGTTTTATGAGAGATAATAGGGTAGTTGAGTGAAGATAGGCTTTATAGAATGATTTTAGGAATTGAGTGAGTTTGAAGTGATAAGGATAAAATTCCATAAATATAGGAGATCCTAGCCTATAAATTTAATCCACCTTAATTAGTTAAATAATAAAGTATTATTGTGTTGTTGTGTGCTAAAATCTAAGCCATTTTTTTAAGGATTGAAAATAATGGACAATAAATTCACACACACAAGACTAAGGGACACAATTAATGGAAAAGAAATGTTTCATATAATTGGAAAGGGAAAAATAAATGGATAATAAATTTCATAAATAATAGATAATAAATAATTAGCTTATGTGAAAAGTCACAACATCAATAAGGCATAGAAAAAGTAGTCTAATCTACACCATTTAGGCATGTAAATGTCATATCATAGTAAAGTAACATATCCATGAAATCTAACACTATATAGAGTATGAATAATAAAAAGATATAGAGTATGAATAGTGAAAAGATATGTGTAAGAAATTATTATAAATCAACATGGTAAATGGAATGGTCATAGAAATATATAACCTATATTAATGTAACTTAAGGAAAACTATGCCCCCAACATTAGCATGGCCCTTGGGTATAGGGATATCTAGCATTTGTGTATCCATGTATCATGTGTGTATGTATGTCCTATGTGTCATTCATGTATACCATGATATGCACGTATGTATGAAAAATAATATGTAATCTACCAAACATGTATTAAATAGAATATGTATACAATTTAAATTAGCAAGCATGTCCTTATTAGGTCCTAATTTTTAATTTTTTCAATATTTGAATGTTTTTGTATTTTTGAAGTTTTGTCTATTTTTATAATTTAGGGTGTGGCTAATGTTAAAAAAGGATCCCACCAATGGGATGATCACATGAAGTGCCTATATCACATGGTCTAATGGCCACTTTTTATGAGTGAAAAGTGCCATATGTAAGTACAATTGTATCTAAATCTAAATTAAAAAAATCTAATGTTTTACTGTAACCCCATCATTATCACTCATAATAATATGTTGTGTATGATGAGTAACTATAGGAATCTTATGAATCTATGGAGTCTATTGTATAGTTGGAGAATGTAATTGTGCTTGTGTTTATTGTGGAATACACTAAATTATCTATGATACTATCTTGGTATGTGTTATTGTAGATATTGACCTCTATGAGTCTTGAATGGATCTTTGATGTAATGGGCTCTAGAGTACAGGCCATCTAGGAAATTTATCTACTATCATATGAGATGTCTATGTAGAATGAACCGAATTAGGGTGTATAAGTAAATGTGTAACATGAGTTTAAGTAATTATGAGAAATAACTATGCATCATAATCTTGAATAGGTATAGTAACCAAGGCTATAAAATTATTTTGAATAGGTGTAACAACTGATTATGGTGGTAGTATGGGTAGAGGAAGACATTCTTATGACCCTAATATGGTAATCATATGGAATACTTAGCATTTACACCACCCAATTTTAATGTATATACTTATAATGACCCTAAAAATTGGCTAAGTATAACCAAGCCTTGGAATGTGTGTGAATGGTGAAAGTAGAGAGCAATGTCAATAACCTAAAGAAGTGAAAAGTGGTACAGTCAAGAAACCTACTATGTGCACATGCACACCTGTCATGGATTGCCAATAAGGTAAGCACAAACTGACATAAGATCAAGTTCATGTGCATAAATGAAAAAATAATGGGATCAAGACAAACACAACTACATGAATCAAAGAGATGAAATAGAGATTGTGGGGGTGAATGACAAGAGTTATGACTGATAGTTGATTATGATAGGCAATGAAGAGGTGATGGTGAATGACATGATAGATGGCCTTGAGCTGACTAGAAAAATAACTACCAAGTGGATAAATGATGAAATAAATGATAAGTAATAGTATTTGGTGACACAAAGGGATATTAGAAGCCTATAAAAGACAAATAGTTGAGGATTAGAGAGCTAAAAAACTTAAAAAATTAATACTAGATTGTATATAGTGTGTCATATAAACTAGAAAGATAGCATATGTAGAAAAAAGGAGTTTTAGTGAAATCATGTATCATTGTAAGTGACTTGAGCACCTTGTAATTATTGACCTTTAATATAAATAGTAATATTTTTTTAGTATGATTGTGCAATGAGTTATGGTTTAGAGTAATGTAGTGTTACATCTTCAACTGAATTATTTAATGGGAAAGTGAATATGTGGATATAATAGTGCTATTATGTTATTAAATAAGATTAATGTATTCTAGTTTATGGATTTGAATTGATGGAGTATAACCAAAGATATATTAAGTTCCCCTATGAATAAGTAGAAACATGTAAGATATTAACATTCATGCAAGTGGTAACATGCAAGATGATGCATCCACTGCCATTGCAAGTAACTAACACTGACCTACCTCCTTCCCCTATTATGATTTAGGTGAGTACATAAAGTTCCCTTGCATATTATGTTATCATGTGAAGGTTTAGTGTCAATGTATATAAGGGTGCACACAAGATTGATGCACTTAATCAAAAATAGACACCAACATTGTAGTTCCATTGCTAGGATTTGGTCAAATTTTATTACTATGACAGTGAGTGGAGGTGATAAAAGGAAAACTACCCATGGCTATCTAAGTTTGCATGCATGTGAGTAGTGAAAAGGATAGAGGGTGACAAGGGCATGGTTTATGAGTTTTCACAGAAGACACCTCAACATGGAGAGAATAGATGAGCATGAGATCAAGAGGAAAATATAAAATGAGAATTAGTAGAAGGTGATGGTCGAGAGGGATCCTAGGGGAAGGAGAGAGTTTGACTCATGAAATTCCATGAGGACCCATACAAAATGTGAATGGCATGAAGATGAATCTCTCATAGATTAATTATGCTCAAGTGACATGGAATTAAGACCTAATGATCAAAAGTGAGTATGGGAAGATGAAGTTGATGTATCTTAGGACAAAGATAAGTGGAAGGAGACTATCAAAGGAATGCCTAATTACCCTATTTCTAAATCACATACTCATGATTTTATTTTCAATATTTTTAAGACCCCATGGATTTGGGTTATATTGGAGGATTCATCACCCACAAGGAGGAAGAAAGACTGTTAGATCAAGCAATCCATTACCCACCACTTGAAATAGTGATTAGTCAGCTAATGTAACATATGGATATAATTTAGTATGGTATGCCATCGATGGGATGGGATGTAACCCCTAAAATGGACATTTTGACTCAAAATGGGGCAAAAAGATTTGGAGGACCATTGATGGCCAAATAAGCTCTCTAGGCAACTAGAAGAGCCATGGTATAATTGATTTCAATAACTAGTGGAGTTATGCCACCAATAAGAGGAATTTAAGGCTCAGATTAGGTAGTGTACTAATGATTTAATCCTTATATGAACCTATTTCCTAACCCATTTATCTATTATGAGATGTACTTGAGCTTACCATACTATCATGGGTTTGAGAATGCCATTGATCATGTTAAATAATGTGAGTTAATATGGTGTACAAAAAGAGTGACTTCACCAAAATGTAAAGAGATAATTTACAACCACTCTCTTAGATTATGTGCATACTTAATATTGGAAGTTTGATCCAAACTAGACTATGGTGGACTATTATCTCCTAAAAGTCACATTCTTGAAGGAGTTTGACATCCCTAAATTTTAGAAGGATAACATTATTACCCTCAAGGACATCAAACATGATCCAATAGAGAGAATTTAGGCATATTATTCTAGGTTTAAAACCTTGGCATCCAATCTCTCCTATGATATTCACCTAGTAGCATGACCAATGGTTCATTGGAGGGTTACTCATACCACTTCAACATGCCCTCTATATGAGGACATTCATCAAATAAATGGAGGCATTATAGGCAACACTAAGAGCTGAAGTTGTTAGAAGCACTGACATATGGCCATGGAGGCATACATTACATCAATAGTGTCACTATTGCATAAGCTCACAACTAAAAATGCACATGACACATGAACTAGACTATGGTGCATCTACTTTGAGGTGGAGGGGAACATCAAGATTAATTTCTTAAGGTGTAATGTGTGAAACTTTTTAACCTTATTTGAGATTTTCCTAGAGGGTCATGACACTCAAAACTTATTTCTTTAACAAGATGAAACTCATACCAAGGTGTCACTAAATTTTAAAAATTTAAATGCCTCCACTCAAAAAAATTGTAGATTGTTAAGTGATTGATGAAATACATGAGGTGAGAGAACTAAGCACATGATATGTCATTATATGGCCATACAACCAAGGACTAATGAACCAATGTTAAGTGGGACACATAATCAAGATTATAGTGAATATGGGCACCAATGTGGTAACAAAGGCCATGCTATATGATGTAGAGGTAGAATGCTTCCATAATGCTCTTATTTTAAGTGCAGGTTGCTAGGTCACTTTTAATGTGACTACCCCCAATATCCTACTTGTAGGTATTATCATGGCATGCAAAAGGTAGAATAATTCCTTGACCTATATGTGAATATAACACAAAGGGATAATCCATAAAAGGGTTTATTAATGATAAGATGTGTGTACAATGAAAACCATTGGGTCTCAAAGGCACAAAATAATAAGAGGAGTATTAGAGCAAAGGTACATATGATGACATATATGGTATGGCTATATAGACATAAATGTTTCCAATTTAAATCTAGGATATGAGCCTAGGATATTGAAAGCCAAAATGACACCTTGCCCATATATCTCACACTAAAAGAAGGTGTTATGCAAATCCATGGTTGTGATTTATAACTTACAGGGATAACTTTAAATTGCTCAAGATTTTTAAGAGAAGGCTCTATAAGTACTCTAAACATGTGAATAGAAAGTTAATGAACTTTTCAACATGTTAACCTTCTTATATTATAAGGGGATGATTCCCATGCTAAAGACTCTTTTTGGTCGAGCATGAGGAAATGCAATTGGTTTATGCACCTACACTAGATATAACATAAAGACATGAGTTGAGAGTGGCCCAAAACATAATATATGTCTAAGAAATGGTAATTGATGTAGACATCAATAGATGGTTAGTATGTGACATTCTAGTGGATAAAAGCATTGAGGTGAATATCCTTACAAGAGATGCATGGATAAAAGTAGAAATCCACTTGATAAAAATCTCACCTCACATACTATTCATGGAAAACACAATGAGAGTGCATCCCATGGATTATATATAAAATGATGACATAAATATAATGGATGTCAAGTTATACACATAATTTGAGGTGATAGAGCTTGCTAAGGCTAAAAATTACTTGACATTTCTTGGTAGACCTTGGTGTTATGCCAATAATTTAGAGTTTTGATTCAAACAATGCTACATGATCTTGGAGAATGAGAGTGAGCACATGGTGATTACTATAACAACCAAATAGAGCCCACTATATGTTTGAAGTGTTGAATTTGTGGATCAATCCTCTTATATTCATAAGTTCCCCACTTTTTGGTGAAAACCATATTCATTCTATCCTCAGATTGCACTAATACTTGATTATAGCCTAAAAGTCCATCTAGGAAGGACATCATTTCAGAACCACTTACTATTTGTATCACCTCATCTAGGGAAGGTATAGGATAATTATATTTTTTATAAACATTATTTAGATTTTAAAAGTCCACACATAATCTACTCTCATCACTCTTCTTTCTTACTGGGACCAAATTGGCCATCTAGGTAGAATGTCATACTTGGAAGATGATTTTTGCATTTAAAATATTCTCCTCTTCTCTCTAAATGAGAGGCTCTAGAATAGGGTTGAATGGTCTCTAATTTTTTATTAATGGTTTGTGATATATATTTAAGGGAATTATATGATAGATGAATTAAGGGTCATAAAATTTCAATTATTCATATGTCCAAGCAATGACATCCCTATATCAAGCGATTAAATCCTTTACATATTGTCTCTCTTTTGGGGTACAATTAAGACAAATATTAATATAACATGGGTTATTATCATCTCCTATAATTTCAATTTTTAAATATAATTTATTTACCTTTAGCTATCTTAGATACTATGCCTAAGGATATATGTCAAATGGTCTCTCTAAGGAGACCAAGCCAACTATAATTCAATTCTCTTTGAGCTGAAGAATGCCATCTTTGTCTGATTCCTCTTGATAGAGGTGATTAATTTACTTTTCATCTATGATTTGGGATTAAAATTCCTCTAAATTGGTTAAAAACTAAAAATTTTGTTGGTCATCACCAAAGACTTGGAAGTTTTCTACATTATCTAGAATGGAAGGACATGGTACCAATTCAATTGAGAACTTATTTACCTTAGATTCTTGTAGTGTATTTAGATTAGTATAAACAACAAATAATGAATCAATGGTCTAATTTTTCTCTTTGGGAAGTGTTACAATGTTGAAAGCTTTAAAGATTTCAATCAGGTCCCATGCTCTATGTTTATATCTCTTCAAATAAGACAACTTGCATTGGTATTTATTTCTGAATTGGTTGACCACTAGTTCTAAATCACCAAATACTGATATCTTCTTCATATTATTCTTGAGTGAAAACTATAATCCTAAAATTAGAGCCTCATAATCAACTCTATTATTAGTGCATGGAAATTACAACCTATATGCTTCCAATAATTTTTTATGTTATGGATTAATCAGCTCGATTCCCATGCTTGATCCTTACTTGAATCTAGTGCCATCAAAGTGTAGAGTCTATAGCTGATTGGAAACTTTAGGTTCTAGCTTATTTATTTGATTCTAAGTAGTAAAAGTATAAATACTATTTTTCAATAGCTCATACTTTACCTCTTAATTCTTGACATTGTACTCTATAATGGGATACTTCATTTTCAGCTCTCTATGAATTCTGATTTAATTCACAACTCCTCTCCATGGAAGCCATATATGAGAAAAGTATATAGAGATATATCCACTAAGTTTTTTGGACCAATCCTTACTCAATAGTAAACCATAGCCTTTAGGTATGTCTACCACTAGAATATCAATGGTCATTTGGAGTCTTGGCTGAGATGCTACTTGAATGTGCATATTGTTCAATTCTTCAACTAATGGGACTAACATCTTGTCCAATTTTGAAAATGTCCTCTTTGAATGGATTGGTTTCAAACCAATATTTTGACATATGGATGTAGGCAAAATAGTTGTAGATGATCGAGAATCCACTAAATAGTTATGAATATTCTTACTGAATGCCTAGATAGTTAGCAGAAAGGGAAGAACTTCTGGCTTGCTCTTATAGATGATGTTGGTGTTATATGATTTCAATTTTTCCATAGATGATTTCAATTTTTAAATAAGGGTCTTTATAGTAATGGACTTATATATTAAATCCTTTTGTTTAGTGATATGTGCTAACTCATAAAGAGTTATTGTCACCTTGATCTTTTTTATATCCTCAACAATATTGTATCATCATTTGCTTGGTTCTTCCTTGATCTATTGTCGATCATTCTCCTTTAGGGGGGTGTATTATTGTCTACCTTAGGATTAGGAGGAATTGTCATGGTATTTAAAGGAGTTGATGTTGTGAGTGGATACTTATTCTTTAGATTATATGCACCTCTCTAGAACTACTGGAAAGCATGAACTTCATCCATATTATCCTATGGCTCATTATCATCTTTACCTAAAAAAGGAAACTCATGAGTTTAAAATAACATATTAGTGCTTAAATAACTAATATTTGGATGATGCTCAAGTGGATTATGCATCTAATCTTGTCTAACTACCTCTTTTTCAAAGATTTTGAATGCTGCATAAAACTCAACATAATTGAGCTCATCATGCTCAAAAGTATTATGATTTTTTCACCAATTGGGAAGAGTAATCTCTATTATGTTGATCTATGAAATCTTGTTAGGATATTTAGGCCTACTAAATGGTCTATTATATCTATGGAATCTAGTATTTTGATTTTTGGTTGGGCCATTTGCATTGGCCATCTTCCTTTGCATATTCAGGAAATCAGTGCTCAGATTTTAAACCATCTTATAAATAGAATCTAGTTATACCTTTGTAGAATCCATATATTTCAAAATAGTAGTGGGGAGTGCATCCACTTGTTGGTTTTGATAACCTTTTCCCATTTCATGATTATTCAAGTATCCTAAATTCAGCTATGTCGTCTATGTTAGTGGAGGTAGTGTGTATAATTGGTTCTAATTGGGACATTATGCCTTGAATGAGAAACTATGTTTAGTGTTGGAAAACCATTATTGACATCAGGTACTCTAGGGATCTGAGGATTGAGTTGCCTATCTATGGTGATAGCCTCTTTAAATGCTAACACCAAAGTGTTAGCCTCAATTTCTCTTCTTAAGAACATAATAGTGATAGGGTCTAAGGCATTCTTGTATATTTCCAATACTAATAACACCTTTGGTTTATATCTTGGGGTCAAATAGTTGTACATATTTTACCATCTTGCATTGAAAGCACATATGGGCTCATTAGGTTCCCTCTTCATGCTAGTGAAGTGATGGTATACCAAACTAGGATTGGTGACCTATCCAAACTATGAAAGAAAATTTGTTTGACATTCATCCCCAGAAGTGATGGAATTTTTCATTAGATTTAAGTAAAAATAATAAGTAGCATCCATCAAAGTAAAAGGGAATAACCTACATGCAATATCCTCATCTATGACATTCATTAATCTTAGTGTAGCTTTAACTAATTTGATATGTTCCTCTGCTATCCTTGCTCCTAAAGGATAAAAGGATGACAAGTACTTTGTGGGATTCTGAGGCAAATCATGCAAGTTTCTTGGGATGATGATAGTTGATTTGACTAATTGGGTTGTTGTTGAGCCATTATTTGATTAATAGGTAAAGGGTTCCTTATAAGTAAGAAGTTTCCTACTAGAGGGGGATTATTCTGAACTAGGGCTATTGACACAATTCTAGGTCACCTATGATGTGATAAGGGTGAGACAAATAAACCATCCTGGGAATACAATCTAGTCACTCTCCTAGGTGACACTAGTGCAACTCTATGTGAAGGATAACTACTATTATTAGGGGTGCTGGCCCTCTTTCTAGTATTAGTTAACTATTGGTGTAGGTTTTATGTACACTACAAACATAATTAGGTAGCCTCTAACATTTTATGATCTCAATAGAGGTAAAATATACTCTAGGACATGAGTTATAGGTATGCTATTTATTTCAAAAGATTGATGGAATAGTAGGTAGGGCATGCAGGTTGTTGTCAAGGTTTTTAGATGGAGGTGTGGTTCCCAATAAAGGTAGTGAATCTCTATGTGAGTTTTATGGGTGGCTGGTTACTAATCTAGAGTGGGAAGATCTCAAAACAAACTCAAAAAAAGGAGGGAAGGGTAAGGTAAAAAAGAAGGCTTTTATGTTTTTCATAAACTACTTCCCTGGTTGGGTTTTAAAAAGACAAGTGCTCTCATAACCTATGCATGTTGCTAGTAGTAATTACACACACAACTAGACACAATTAAGAAGTCTAAGGAAATAAAAATGAATTAAATTCATAAGCCTCAAACAAAGGTTACTCCTTTTGGGGTAGCTGTTACACACCCTTAATTAGGAGATTATGGCTTAGGCTTGTGAAGTATATGAGGCCATTGTTACACACACACACACACACACACAACTACATCTAAGAAAGCACTCATGCACAATCAAAATTATGAATCAATTTGAAATTGACTATCTTAACCAATATATTTACCAATATTTCAACAACTATTGCACATCTACAAATTAGTATACCAATCAAAATAATCAAGAATCTATTCACAACTTTTGCACACTAAATATTATTGAAACATACAACCAAAGAAAGTAACAATTACTTACACAAAAAATTGAAAGAAAATAAACAAACATATTCTCTGATGATCAAAATTGATGCTTCTCCTGTATTAAAAAACACTCTAACCAAAAATCCAAGTTGGAATAAAATTGTTTATACAGACTTGGGGAAGGGGTCGCCTCATCCTCCAAGTTCATATAAGGTCATTACATGTGATAGTCAAAACATGGGTTCTAGTTATGGTCTAAATCCATATAAAAGTCTAGAAGTTTTCCATTTAAAATAACATTTGCTAAAGCTATGCAACATGTGCATGTGTATAAAGAGAAAGGTAATTTTTTTATAATTATAGTTCAAACTATATGAAAACTTTAAAATATATGTCACTTTCCAAAACTACACATTCCTCTTATTATAGGTTGTGAGAATAACCTATTTATCTTTCAGATTAGCCACCTTCAAATGGAACTCTAACATATGCATGAAGTACCAAAATCACTTTACCAATGTTTTATAACTAGTGGCACTACTGTTAGCCATGACTAATCTTAACTCTGGGTTGCATGCTCACCCATGCCTTTTATAGAATTTAGATTTTCAATTTTATATTTTTCATTTAGATTAAGACATGCATGCTCATACTCTAGCTTAACTGTGAGACCCAATGCCTATTGATAAATATAACTCTAGTGTCTAAAGATCTAAGTATTCTATCCATAATGGCCTACTAGCCTTCAAAATATGACACATGTTAACATCTAATTGAGTTTAGGATCTTTGAAAATTCCACCTAGGACTTGTACATTTGATATTTTGCATGATGGAATGCAAGATGCCACTTGGCATCTCTTTTCTAGTTTTGAGACCTTTGAAAAGTCCATGTTGATCTCACACCATTGATCCTTATGTTCAGGGATCCCTACTTCTTCCCATGGGTCATTGGATCTATGTACTAGGCTCCCATGATGGTGATAGTTGTCACTCTCATAGAGCTTTAAAATTTCAACTTACTTTCACATATTTTGATCAAATGGGATCGAGTAGATGCATGCCATAGGATCTTAATTTAAATCCAAATGGGTAATTTATGAGGTTAAATTTGACATTTGCAAACCTATTAAATAATGTCATTATAACCATCAAATGATGTCTACATGACTACAAAATTTAATTTCATAAATTAGCTATTACTAAGGTTAAATTTGATGTTCATATGACTATCAAATGACATCCTCGTAACCATCAAATGATGTTCAAATGACTATCAAATTTAATCTCATAAGTTTAACATGTTACTGATGTTAAATTTGAAGTTCATGTGACCATCAAATGATGTCCTCATGACCATCAAATGACATCTACATGACTGTCAAATTTAATCTCATCAAATTAACATGTGTCATTTCTTCAGGATTCCCTTCTTCTGCAAACATAAGCAAAAAAATGACTTAGCAAAATGATTTTGAAAAATATGTATAAAGGACCCTACATGGATATTCTAGCCCAAGGTCTTTAGTATTAGTAAAACACAATTTTGACTTGGGATAATAAAAATATATACTTTTTAATCTTGATGATCTAGAATAGAAAAATAAAATTGGGACCCTTGGCTAAAATCTTAAATTAAGCTCAAGACATAATGAAAATGTTCTAAGCAAGGGTGCTACTTGGAAGCACTGGAATCTATTTTGGGGTAATTGTTGTGAGATAATTGTCATGGGAGAATTGTTTTGGGACTTTTTTTTGAGGGAATTATTTTGGGAAAATTATTGTGAGGAGAATTCTGTAAAGAGAAGATTTTTTTGGATAAAATGTTTGAAGGAAAGCTTGAAGGGATGATCTCAAAAGGGCCAAAGGGCATGATGTTTTGAACAAAGTGTTTGAAGCAATTAGTTGAAGGGTAGAAGACCTGGGACATGTGTCCTGAAGGGTAAGTCTTAGAGGGGAAAGGGCCCAGGACAAAGTCTTGAAGAGCATGTTTTAAAGGGCTGAAGGGTTTACTTTATAGGATACATTTCGATGGTAAAGGGCACTTTCAAAAGGCTGAAGGGTATGTTTAGAAAGTTTGAAAGAATATGTGTCCTTAACAAAACTTTTGAAGGGTAAGTTAGAGGCAAAGGGTCATGTTAGCCATTTTTCCCCATAGGTTAAAATGGATCAACCCCCTATAGTCAAAACCTTGTATAAGGGTTTTTTATAATGTTATAAGGTATGGTGTCACTCATCTGATGTCATTTCATATGCCATTCTAAGTTGTAGTTATGGTCTAGCTTAGTCCTTATGTATTTTGGTGTATTAAGGGTCAATTTATGATCATATATAAAAGTGGTAAATTTTCATGGTGGTAAATAGTTGTAGGAATATGTCCAAAAAAATCCTAAGTTTACACTTAGCCAAATATTTCAACTTTTGGCCACGTGTTCAAGCATTGAGAATTCCCTTGGAGATATTGCTCCACAAAAATCTCATAAAAAAATTACATGACATGATTTATTTTGGGAAATTTATTCCACTTTATTTGGCTAAGTGTTATTTATTTGGGGAGATTTATTTTGAGTCTTTTGAGAAAATTGTTCACACAATTTTCCTGAAGGCTTTATTCTTTCGAGGAAAACGTTTGACAAAAGTTCTAAAGGTAGTTTTCTTTCACAACACAAGGCCCACAAAAATTGGTCCCAATAAAAAATCTTGAAGGGCACTTTTTCAAGCAAAGTGTCCCAAATGATTTTATTGAAGGGTACTTTTCTTCATCAAAGGTTCTAATACAAAAGTTCTGAAGGGTATTTTTTCAATTAAAGTGTCCAAAACATTTTACCAAAGGGTCTTTTCTCAAGAAAAGGATCCAAACACAAAGCTTGAAGGGTATTTTATTTTAGGAAAGTGGCCAAGACAAAGTTCCCAAGGACACTTTTCAAAGCCCCAAAGGGCATTTTCAAAGGGCAAAGGGGATATTTCAAAAAGGTTGAAGGGAAATTCTAAGGACAATTTCTTTTAGATTTTTTATCCAAGATAGAGATCCTGAAGACTTTATTTCTCTTAGACATTTTGTCTATAAGAATTTATTTTGAGGTAAAAGAATAAGTAAAAATTCCTTAAAAGGAAGGATTGAGAGAAATAACTTGATGAAAATGGTCTAAAAAAGGCCAAAATATAGAGTTTGAAAGAATTATTTGTTGTGGGGAAAATGCATGAGAAGAAAAGTGACCTTCGTGTAGGTGTCAAGGTTCAAACTCCACAATCATCCATTAGAGTCCAAAGATTAATAGTCATGTAGACATAATTGAAATTCTTATAGATGTCAATTGATGGGTGCATAGACATCAAATTCAAGCCCCAAAAAATAACTATTGAAATTCAAATATCCTAGTAACGATCATGTAGATGTCAAATACATTCACATAGATGTCAAATATGATTACATAGATGCCAAAATTTGATATCATGAAGTAGCCATTAGAATTTAAAATGTAGGATCAATGATTGGAATTCAATCATGGATTCAGATCCAATGATGAGTGGCAACTGATGGTTCAATGGGCCTAGATTAGATCAATGGCATGCATTCAATCATAGATTTGAGATCAACGATACATAATAAATTTAAAGAGTTAGTGAAACTTAAGTGCAAAAACATGATCAATAAGTGGTACAAGTATCCAAAACTTGGGAAAGTATCTATGCCTCATGTTCAAATGCATTAGGTAAATCAATGAAGTGAGATGAATCAAAAGATCAATAATCTGAGCTAGTCTTCAATGAATAATCAGATGAAGGCAAGTACAGGTGACTTAGACAAAGCTTGACAAAGTAAATTTTGATGGGGCAAGGTAAAAAAAAGGTATGAAGCTAATTTTGAACATGGTTTAGTTCAAACTAGAGCTAATGTTTTGAAAGATGCCATCAAAATGGATAAGTAAGCTTCAACAGTTTCATCTCCAAGACTAATTATGTGAAAGGGACCCTTCCCCCCACCATTACATGCCATGAAAAACTAATAAATAGTAGTTAGCATCAGGATAAAGCTATAAAAAATTAATCCAAGGTTTTTAATTACATAATGCCAAGACAAATCTCTAACAACCTGATCCTACTATTGAAACCATCAGGGAACATCAATGAAAAAATGTTGTAACTGTGAAACAACTTTAAGTAGCCTAGATCAATCAAGAAGCTTTAATGAGAATATTTATATAATTAGTTGTGATTTTGGTCTAAAAGAGCTTGAACTAATTTTATTCCCTTTTTGGGGCTTCTTATTTCCCACCTCTCTCTCTCTCTCTCTCAAATGCTATAAGTAGATGCCATTTTGGCCTTTGTAGACAACCACACCATGTATGATGAAGCCCTACTAGATTGATATTATATTTTTCCTTTGAAAGTTATTACAAGTCTATTTATAAGTTTTGAACAATTGTCTAAGTCTGCAAGTGATGTATGGTGATGAGAAGTGATAATTTTCTATCCTTCCTTCCCTTATCCTTTCATGTTTGAGCAAGAGTTCTTAGTCTAACAAGTCATATAGAGTGTAGTCTAGTGTGTAAAGATTTTTTAAGTTTATAATTATCCTTGGAGTGTGAAATATACCCTCTGGTTCATTTGCCTTGTGTATTTGCTCACATTTCACCTCTATATTAAAATACTCATGTTAGAACCCATTAAAGCATAGAGACTAGTCTATATGTTTTACTTCATAATGGTATAAATATGATGGTCATGTGGAAGACATTATTGGTGCATCACCTTATTCAAATTACGTTCAATTTATTCATTTATCTAACTTTTTCCCCATAAGTAAGTAGTAGTTTAAGTGATAAATAATGCATGATATATTTAGGGAGCTAGCCCTTAAATCTAGAGACTCATTTCCAATATAGGTACACCCACATACCTAGAAATTTTCCCATGTTTCTCAAATAAAAAAGAGGCCTAAATAACCTCTTATAAGGTGTAATATTTGGTGACAATAGTTTTGGCATGTCTAACAGGACATATGTCTTTAAGGCAACTTGTCAAGGTGAATGTTGGTCTTGACAACATCAGCTACAAATTGATGTGATACTCAACATTTTGTGATTCTTGCATAGTAAATCTAGTTTAAGACCATTTGTTTTATTGTAAATGTGCCCTCATAATTCATGGTTCTCACTAGGTCATCCTCTACTAGAACATCCAATCCTATTAATCCACCCATTCAACCTGAAATCCCTCTAAATCTAGTTTAAGACCATTTATTTTATTGTAAATGTGCCCTCATAATTCATGGTTCTCACTAGGTCATCCTCTACTAGAACATCCAATCCTATTAATCCACCCATTCAACCTGAAATCCCTCTTACAATTTAGTATCCACAACCTAATCCACCCTTTGAGAAACTAGTAGATTTTTCTAGAAAGGAAGAGGTTGAAGAAGTTAAGTACCTTAAAGATATTGAATAAGAAGACATGTCTAGACATCATGCTTTCCCTACCTTCAATACTAATAATCTAATTCAAATTTTATTATATGATTCCATCCTTATTAATTCCACAAAAGGTGCGCCCATGTTCAATGGTGAGAGTCATACCACACCTAGTGAGCACACTAAAGATGTTTCTAAATTTTGTAGTTTTCATAATATTATTCAAGAGAAAATTGCCATTAGACTCCTCACCATGTCCCTTAAAAGGAAGGATATTTATTGTTATAGGACTGTAGAAGGTGGATGCATCATAACATGGGATGATTTTGGAGTGTTGATGACTTCTAGATTTGAAAATGGAAGTGACCATACTTCTCTCATACATCAGCTCAACGTGATAAAAATGGGACCCAAATAAATAATGCATGACTTCAACAAAATGTTTTAGAATACTTGGCATAGGTTGCTTCCTCCTATGAGAATGCCTACTAGTTTTGTGTTCCCTACTTACTTGAGAGCCATTGGGACTAAAATTTCTATCATGCTTCAATATATGGGAGGATCCACCCTCCCTGAAGCATACTAGTTGTCTATCAAAGCTAAAAATAATCTCATCCAAGCTATAATTTTTCCATGAAAAGTGTTTATTCCTCCTTTGTATCGTGCTTATGCTAATACCCTAGATGTAGCCCAAGTTCCTAATGTAAATACCAAAACTAAGGTGGCTCCTAGGCAAGAAGAAAATAATGTTGATTGGAAAGTAAAGTTACTAGACTTAGAGGCTCAAAATAGACAAGATAATGTGCAAAAAGTGATTATTAGAACCCTTACCCTTATCAAAAATATTATGGTAAATAATATGTAAGAATAAGAGGCTAATGATATCCTAATCCCAATATGCCTACTAATGCATACAACCCTAACTCTACCACCAATGTAAAGGAGATGGTACCAATTCATAGCAATTTGGTGCAGGGAGAATATTGGTAGCAAGACCAATTGATGGTGCCAATTAGAATGGATAATAAGATTTGGTGGCTCAAGGGGTAGTTACTCCCTTCCTATCAAATGAGGATGAGTTAATGATACAAGTTAATGACGTTTGATAGCCTCAAGGAGAGATCTTCACCAATTTTTTGGTTGAATACACTTTTGTGCTAAATCAATGAACCTCTATTATAGACTACACAAGGGACAAAATGAAGGCTCTATAAGGTAGAAAAAACATGCCCATAGGCTTATCCAATCCTCCTGTAAGGTAATAAGACACAACTATAAGTGTGGTAGTTCCAAAGGCTTTTACACCTCCAATAAGTCAAAATATGGTAAGGTCTCATATTACTCAAGTTCCAAGTAGTTTTATGCCTAAAAAATACCAAGAGAGAGTAGGAATGTCTTCTTTAAACACTATATAATCTTTGAAAAACACTAAGACATCCATTTCTCTTTGGGAAGTTCTTTATATGCCTAGTCAAAAAGAGATCTTACAAAAGTAGTTATCTGCTATCCCTACTAGTGTCTCACCCTCAAATCAAAGTCAAAATCATGTTTTCCTTGCATGTGTTTCTAACACTATTATTAAACCATCTACTAGAGATGATAAACCTCCACCATTCTATCTCGCTCTCATAGTGGGCGACAAATTGGTCCATAACTACATTTTTAATAGTGGAGCTTCTACTTCAGTCATGCCTAAAGTTTTAATAGATAAATTGGGCCTAAAGTATGACCCTCATAGAAAATGGGTCCTCTAACTAGATGGTACACCTACCAAGACCATAGGGATGATAAAAAACTTGAATTATTTCTTTCATGATTGTCCTAGCTTTCTTATTTTGTAAGACATAGTTGTGGTTGATCTCCCAACCCACTTTGCAATCTAGCTATCAAGGGACTTCAAAACCAAGATAGGTGGCTATCTCTAAGCTAACTAGTCCTTCTTAGATTTTATAATGAGGTATGGGATAAATGTGAAAATTAGGACACAACCTCTTATAATTTTTCATATTGAACCTTACATTGAGACAAGTTCTAATTTGAATTGTGTTGTTCATGAAGAAAATGATTCTATACTAGATGATGGCACTTCTTCCAAGATTGAGGGAATTGCAAATTTGTTTCTTGATGAATATGTTAATAATAATTATGAGAAAAATCCTTATTCTCTCATGGAGGAAAATAATCTAGGAGTATATTATATACATGAATAAGGAATATTGACACCTCTACTTGTCAAGGAAGAGGGTGAAGATGATGAACTATGGAAGCTATTTTTTGATGGTTTATGAAGTAAAGTTGGTGTAGGAGTTAGTGTTAAGTTGGTATCTCCTTCTAAATAATAGTATTATGTTTCAAACATATTTCATTTATTTTTCACTTGTAATTTGGCTAAGTATGAAGGTTTGAATCATGGCCTTCAATAGGTAAGGAGAAAAGGAATCAGGAGCCTACAAGTGTATGGAGATAGTGAGTTGGTTGTGCATCAGGTGAGGAATGTGATTAATACCAGAAACCCTTTGATCAAGTCATATAGGCATAGGGTATGGGATTTTATTGAAGACTTCAATGCATTTAATATACAATTAGTCCCAAGGGAGAAGAATAGTCATGTTGATAGACTAGCTACCATAAGAACTCAATTTGATACTCCAATTGCCATAAAAGAGTAAGAAAAGCAGTCTCATATTAAGATAGTTATAAAAAAATTTGCACCTAATAATTAAGTGTCTTGTAAAGTGTTTGATAGTGAAAAACACATTATATGCTTCTTGAAAAATGAGATTGAGTTTTCTTCAATGAATCAAGGGAGGCTCCAAGAAAAATTGGGTGATCAGATTGTACAGCTAAGAACCAATAAGATACCTAAGGGTTTGGTGACCTTAGAAATTATCTTCAATGAGAATGATCAAAATAATAATGAGAAAGTGAACATCTACAAAAGAGGATAATTATGAAATATTCTTGATCTTCAAGGACAAACTTTTCAAACTAGGCAAGGTATGTTCTACATTAGAAAAACAAGAATTCATTGAGTGGTGTAGAGAGTTCCATTATATATTTACTTGTGAATATAAGGATCCAAAAGGATTTTATCCTAGCCTATAAAATCATACCATTGATTTGGAACCTAGATTTAAACTGATTAGACAAAATCAAAGACCCATCAATCCCAAGGTTGAGCAACTCATGAGGATAGAGCTTACCAAAATCCTTGAATCTAAGATAATATTTCCCATCAAGCATTAAACATGGGTAGTCAAAATTGTACCTATTAGAAATAAGAATGGGGAGATAAGGATTTTTGTAGAATTTATATATCTTAATATAGTGTCACTCAAAGATCATTATCCTCTACCTTCAATGGAGCAGATTCTATAGATGGTTTTAGGTTCTCAGTATTTCTCTTCTAGATGGCTATTCAGGCTAAAATCATATTTTGGTAAATAAAGATGATAAGTTAAAGATAACCTTCACTACCAAATAGGGGGCCTTTTCTTATAGTAAGATGCCCTTTGGTCTATCCAATACTGGTGCCACCTTTCAAAGAGCAATGAATATGGCCTTTAATGGTTTGATCAATGAGATTCTATTGGTTTATTTAGATGATATAATATTATTTTATAAGGATGATAATGAACATATGAAACACTTAAATCAAGTGTTTAAAATTTTAAATCAATATGGATTATCTCTTAACCCAAATAGGTACATCTTTGCTATCCATGAAGGTAAGCTCTTAGGACATATTATTTTCTAGGATGGTTTGACTATTGATCTTGAGAGGATAGAGGTTACTCTAGGCTTATCACTACCCTTTCATAAGAAATGTCTTCAAAGTTTCTTGGGAATGATAATTTTTTTAAAGGATTTTCATACATGGTTTCACATCTTTAGTAAAACCTATCACAACTATGCTCAAGAAAAAACAAGTCTTTTCTTGGACCAAAGAGGGTAAGCATAATTTTGAAGCCATAAAGAAAGCAATTATAAAATATCCTACCCTTTTGAATCTTGATTTTACTAAGGAATTCATTTTGTATTCATTTTCTAACCTTGATATTATCTCAGCCATGCTGATGCAAAGGAATGATGAGGGCATGTAGTAGCCAATTGCATTCTTCAGTCAAGGTTTAGAAGATTATGAAGTAAAGTACACCTTTGTGGAGAAACATGGCCTTGATTTTGTAAGAGGACTAAAAAAGTTTAGACATATGGTGTCAAATAATAATATTAATGTTATGGTCTCTCATCCCAACACCAAATAATTTCTTTTGAGCAAAGACCTTAGTGAAAAGAGGGCCAGATGGATTAGTAAGATAATAGAGTATGATGTTGATATCAAAGTGATAAAATTGGTAAGGGATAAAGGCCTTTGTGAACATATATCTTTAGATCTTCATGAGTATCCCCAAATAATTGGTTCATTTCCTCCATAAAGTTGGACAAATGATATGATCAAATTTATCCAAAATGGTGAGTATCCTTGTGATATGAATAGATCACAAAGTAGATATTTTAGATTGTAATATATTCCCTTCTATCTTGTGGATGGTGTATTGTTTAGGAGAGACATCAATGGTGTTCTATTGAGATGCATTGATAATGACCAATTTAGAATGTTTCTTGAGAAGTTCTATGATGGGACAGTAGGAGGTCATTTCTATCCAAGGACCATAATTGCCAAGATCATGAGGGCTAGCTATTATTGGCCCAACATCTTCAAGGATTACCATGCTTGGGTGAGAATATGTGTAAAATGTGATTTATTTGTAGGAAATTAGAAGCTTGTAACTCTTCCTTTGAAACCTATCCAAGTAGACCGACCTTTCTTGAAATGGGGCCTTGAATTCAATGGCATGATAAATCCCCCATCAAATACTGGTCATAAATGGATACTCACAACCTCTATTATTGAAGGAGGCTAATGAGAGTGTTATCTTGGAGTTATATGAGAGTATAATAACAAGGTTTGTCATTACTTCTACTATTATTTTAGATAATGGTCTTGATTTTTTGGGTGCTAGGATAACTGATTGGGAAAATAGTAATGGTATATTCTTGAGCACTTCATCCAACTATTACCCTCAAGGTAATGGGCTAGCTGAATCTACTAATAATGACCTAATCAAAATCATCAAGAGGACCCTAGATCATAACCAAAGAGCTTGGCACACCAAATTGAAGACAACCTTATGGGATGATAGGATAAATCCTAAGAGGTCAATAGGGAATTCTCCTTTTATACTTATCTATGAGAGAAAATCTAGGTTGTCTATCTATCAAGAGATACATTCCTTAGAGTTAGCACTTCAACTAGAGTTTCTTGAGAACACTCCAATGAAGGTGAGATTGATAGATTTAATGAAGTTAAAAGAGGCTAGAGATAAATCTCATTAAGCTATGGAGCATCATCAAATACTGATAAATAGGTCTTTCAACAAGAAGCCAAGTCCAAGATATTTTCAATAAGGTGACATGGTCTTGAAATGAGATGAAGGTAAAGCAAAACTAGGGAGGCATACCAAATTTGATGCCCTATGGAGTGGACCATGTGTCATCACCAAGTACAAGAAATCAACTCCTTTCAGTTAGCAAGGATGAATGGAGAAGAACTACCTATCCTTATGAATGGGATACATTTAAAACCCCACTATTGAGAGTTAAAGGTCTGTCTTGTAAATATTAGGTTAGGCGTGTGTTTCCTTTCTTGTTCTATTGTGTCCCAATATTTTCTTTTGAAGCATAGTGTCTTTTTCTTAGTTCCTTTCTTTGTGTTTTGTTCCCATTGTTTGCTATGTTTCATGTGTTATTCAAGGTAGTTTATATGTCCAACTTGTATACTTTTGACCCCATATCCCAATGGATAGGATTAGGAAACTAGTCATGGCATAGAAAGCATGCCACCCTTGGGAAATCACCAAAGATTTTGACCATTTTCCCCCACAAGACAAAATGGATCAACCCCTTATAGTCAAAACCTTGTATAGGCACTTTTTATAATGTTATAGGGTATGTTGTAGCTCATATAATGTCATTTCATATTCCATTCTAAGTTATGGTCATGGTCTAGCTTATTCCTTGTGTATTTTGGTGTCTTAAGGGTCATTTTTTGATCATATATGCAAGTGGTAGATTTTCATGGTGCTAAATAATTTCAAGAATAGGTCTAGAAAAAGCCTAAGTTTACACTCAGCCAAAGATTTAAAATTTTGGCCAAGTGTTAGAGCATTTAGAATTCCCTCAGAGATATTGTTCCACACAAAGCCCATAAAAAATATACATGGCATGATTTGTTTTAGGAAATTTACTTTACTTTATTTTTCTAATTGTTATTTTTTTCAAGAGATTTGTTTTAGGTCTTTTAGGAAAATTGTCTACATAATTTTCTCGAAGTCTTTATTCTTTCAGGGAAAATGTTTGTCAAAAGTTATGAAGGTTGTTTTCTTTTGTAACATAAGGCCTACAGAAATTGGTCCCAAGAAAAAATCTCAAAGGGCACTTTTTCAAGAAAAGTGTTCCAAATGCTTTTCTCGAAGGGTACTTTTCTTCACCAAAGGGTCCAATATAGAAGTTCTAAAGGGTATCTTTTTCAATAAAAGTGTCCAAATTTTTTTCTTGAAGGGTCTTTTATTGGAAAAGTGATCTAAACATAAAGCCCAAAGGGTATTTTATTTTGGGAAAGTGACCAAGAAATTTTTTTGAAGGACTATTTTTAGAGTCCCAAAGGGCATTTTCAAAGGGCAAAGGGGCTATTTTGAAAAGGTCAAAGGGAAATTTTAAGGGTGATTTAGTTTAAATTTTTTTATCCAAGATAAATATCCCAAAGACTTTATTTCTCTCAAAAAATTTATCCACAAAAATTTATTCTGAGGCAAAATACTAAGTAAAAATTACTTCAAAGGAAGGCCCAAGAGAAATATCCTGAGGAAAATATTCCACATCAAAAGGCCAAAACATAGAGTCTAAAAGAATTATTTGCTATGGGGAAAATGCATGGGATGTACAAGTGTCAAGGTTCAAACTCTGAAGTTATCCATTGGAGTCCAAATATTGATGATCATGCAAACATCATTGACATTCCCACATATGTCAATTAATGGGTGCACAAACATCAAATTCAATCCCCAAAAAAATAACTATTAAAATTCAAATATCCTAATGATGGTCATGTGAATGTCAAATACATTCATGTAAATATCACATATGGTTGTGAAAACATTAAAATTTAAGCTCATAAAGTAGCCATTGGAATTCAAAAGATAGGATCAATGATCAACATTCAATCATGTATTTAGATCCTATGATGAGTAGTGACTGACATTTCAATAGGCCTAGATCAAATCAATGGTGCACATTAAATCATGGATTCAAGATCAATGGTACACAAGCAAGTCAAATAATCAGTGAATGGTGAGTGTAAAAACATGATTAATAAGTGGTATAAGAATGTGAATCCTAGAAAAGGATCTACAAATCAAGGTCAAATACATCAAGCAAATCAATAGAATGAGATGAATCAAAATATCAATGATCTACGCCAGTCTTCAATAGCCAATCAGATGAAGGCAAATCTAAGTGACTTAGATAAAGGCTGAAAAAGTAAATTTTGATGAGTCAAGGTAAACAAAAAGTATGGAGTCAAGTTTGACCATGGTTTAGTTCATACCCAAGTGAAAATTTTGAAGGATGCCATCGAGGTGGATATGTAGGCTTTGATAGTTTCATCTTTAGGATAAAGTATGTGGAAGAGACCCTTCCCCCATCATTACATGCCATATTGAACTAGTAAAGAGTAGTTAGCATCAAGATAAAGCTCTAAAAAATTTATTTTAGGTTGCCATGTATATTGATGCCAAGACAAAGATCTAACAACCTAATTCTATTATTTTAACCATCAGGGAGTATCAATGAAAGAATGTTGTAACTACGTAACCACTTGAAGTAGTTCAGATCAATCAAGAATCTTGAATGAGCATATTTGTATAAGTAGTTGTAGTTGTAGCCTAAATTAATTTGAAATGATTTGATTCCCTTTTGGGGATTCTCATTTTCCATCTCTCTCTCAAATTTTATAAGTAGATTCCATTTTGGCCCTTGTTGACAACCACACTATGTATGGCAAAGCCATAATAGATTGATGTTATATTTTACCTTTTAACATTAATAAATGTATGTTTCTAAGTTTTGAACAATTGTCTAAGTTTTCAAGTGATGTATGGTGATGAGAAGTGATAATTATCTATCCTTTCTTCCCTTACCTTTCATGTTTGAGCAAGAGTTCCTAGTCTAATAGGTCAAATAAAGTGTATTCTAGTGTGTAAATTTTTTTCAAGTGTATAGTTTTCCTTGGAGTTTGAAATCTACCCTCTAGTTCATTTATCTTATGTATCTACTCACATCTCACCTCTAAATTAAAATACTTATGTTAAAACCCATTAAAACTTAGAGACTACTATGTATTTTTTGCTTCATCATGGTAGAAATATGATGGTCATGTGGAATAAATTCTTGGTGCATCACCTCCTTTATAGTAATTTTATTTTATGTATTTATCTAACTCTTTTCCCCATAAGTAAGCATTAGTTTAAGTGATAAAAAATGCACAATATATTCAGGGAGCTAGCCCTTAAATCTATAGCCTTATTTCCAATATAGGTACACTAACATACCTAGAAATGTTTAAATGTTGACCAAATATGGAAGAGACATGGACAACCTCTTCTAGGGTTCAATATTTGGTGACAATAGGTCATTTCAAAACTCCTTAAGGAATTTTATAGGGTGATTTTTTTTGGATAAAAAGTCCACAACAATTCTCTTGAAGACCTAATTCTCTCAGACAAAAGTCTGAAGGAATTCAATTGGCTTGAGGAAAGTGTCTTGGGTGAAATGTCTAAAGGAAAGGTTTAAAAAGATAAAGGTACAAGATAAAAGTCCTAAGTGAATTTTGAAAAAGGGCCCAAGGACATATTGCACAAAGCTCGAAGGGTAAGTTCATTTCCTCAATGAAAATGTCTTGGTAAGATTGTCTGCAAGAATAAGTTTGATTTAGGAAATTATTTTGGCAAAATTATTGTGGGGATAATGCTATAAAGAGAGAATTCCATTGGATAGAGTGTTAGATACATTAAACTTGAATGCTATTTCATGTGAAATAAAAGAATAAAAAATCCTAAAAACGTAAATCTTGACAAAGACTCTTGAAGAAGATTAGTCCATGAAAACATAAATCTGTAACAATTATCTTGAAGTAACAAGCTTAATAGAACAAAATATTTAGTCTATGAAAATATAATATCAATGCCATCTTTCCAAAGTATAAGAGGCCAAATCATGATATTTTCCTATAATTTTCATAAACATAAAGAAGAAGGGGCTCAAAATCAAGACAATAATCTAAAAAAGTGGGCCCCCATTTCCTTATGGAAAAAAGGGGGTGTTGGGTACAAAAAATATCACTAGGGAGGGTTCCAAAGCCTCTAGTCAAGAAAAACTATGCAATAACCCTAACCAGGTCCTATGTTTTCATATTCACTAAACTAATAACAAATAAAGCAAAATATAATATAGTGTTTGCCAAAGCTTATGGCATAAAGTGGGGGGTAATAAACACTAAAATTAAACATGCATAGAAGACATATACTCATGTCAATGTATACAAAAACCTAATGCATGAAAGAGAAGTGAAAATGCATATCTATCTACTCTTACAAAGGAGGAACAAAGTTAGGAATACTTGCCTTTGAAGATGAACCCACCGAGCCTCAATATCTCTCTTGGCCAAGGTGTTTTGCAAGAGGTTGTTATGGTATGTAAGTATGAAAAAGATAAATCAGATCTAGGCTACACAACCTATCAATGCATCCAAAAGACTTCTCCATAAGATAAGATCCATATCTCCAAAGGAAATATGTAACCCTAAAATTATTACTCAAGTAGAATGGTAGATAAGCAAATTTAAAATATATCTTACTTATTCTTCTCTTCTCTTAGAAATGGTAAAATGAATGTGTTTATATAGGTGGATCTAACCCTAAACCCTTCTAAAAATTTTGGCTGACAAAGTCAACCCAATAGACCTAGTACTAAAATTGATAAAAAAACATACTAGATAATGAACTATGTCAACCATGACTGACTTAGTTCTTAGTAAGATTTGTAAATAACAATACAGGGTTGATATGGTTGACAGAGTTATGTAAACTACCCATAAGGAGTTTAGGTTAGTGAAAAGGCTAATGAAGGTGGTAAATATCTAGAGGAGGGTGAAAAATAGGAGGCAAAGCTTAGGGGAATGGTTTTTAGGAGACAAGTGTGTAGATATCAAGTGGAAAAAGGGACAACAATCCTATGAAGCATGAATGGTTTACCCACCCCTTTCCCAATGCAGCCCTTAAGGCATGCACTCAGAGAGATTGAGACTCGATAGGTTTTTATAAGATAGAAAACATCAATAATTGATAAAGTTTAAAAATATTATGTGTATACATATGCCCCACTTGAATCTCATCACATATTATGTAGGTTTAACACAGGATGGTGCTTTGGGAAAAGAATATAGCGACACATAATGTTGAAGCTAAATAAAGTGTAGTAAGGAGTAAATAAGATAAATGAAAGGATATAATTTAAAAACACATACCTTTACTTACCTTAATTTTGTAGATGAAGAAGGAGATGTGAGAGATATGACAATGTCCAATGTGAGGAACATTAGGTGAACCTATAGAGATTAGTGAAAAAGAGTGAAAAATCAAAATATTTGTAACATGTACAAATAATAATGGAAAAGATTCTCTACGATATCAAGATTCCATAAAATTTTATGATTTGTAAAAAGAGTTAGTAGAGATAAAGATATTAGCAAAATAATAAATTTGATGGTAAATATTTGAAAGGTAGAAGACTATGGGACTAGTGGTATTGCTAAGCACATGGATATATGAGAGGTTTCTAATGTATCAACCAACTAGGTTGCTCTATGTGGTTAATGATAGGTTACCTTGGGTTATTAGATGGATAAAAGATTAAGAAGTGCTATAGATAGTCATATGAGGAGAGATCATGTGGCATCCCTATGCACATATTACAACTATTTGGCTGAGTTGGGTGATCATGGTGTTAGGGCTAGCTATAGAGTAGATCATAGGTCAATATACCTATTAGGTAGAGCCACAGCTAGTTGCACACTTTCTATGTTATTTTGGACTCCCACACCTATCAGTTATTATAGTAGTGCCTATGTTTTGGGCATGTCATATGAGAGAGCCAAGGGGGATAAGAGGAGGATGAGGAGTACCAATTGATAGATTAGAAATTAGACCATGGAATATGAGATAAAGTATTAGTCAAGCATGATAACCATCAATCATAAGAGGAGAGGGTATAGATGTGGATGTAGGGGTAAAATTATGATAGTAAGTACCATAATAGGAGGCAAAATGACCACTTTGAGCACACCAATGATGAAGATGCCATCTACAAGATTGAGTGTAAAGCATGGTGTTATAAAATGACCCAGTAGTCAGCCCAAGGTAGAGTTGGTCAATAGAGGCACAAAGATGTACGTAAATGGTGACTCTAGGTTTTGAATTGATTAGGAGGTGACCCATGGATGAGGTGCTCAAGGGATGGGCTAATGGAGAGACTGTGCTCGATGGATGAGCAGATAGGGAGATGGTGGTTAGTAACGTTAGGATAGGTAATAAATGTTTGTAATTTTGAGTCTATGAGATAGAATACTAGTTTATATATGATTGTAGGAAGATATATAGATTTTTAGATGTATATGTGATCTGATATCTATCTAGTTTAAATTTTTTAGATATTATGGTTGAGGAGACCAAATGAGGGTCCTTAGTCATGTCAGTGGTCTATGACATTTTGGATGGAGTATTGACACCATATGACCTCACCATGCTAGATGATCTTGTGGTACTCTTTACCCTAGCTTAGGCAAGCTAGATTAGATTGGTGGGGGAGGCCATGAGGAACCTATAGACATGTGGAGATGGTTTTCATCCATTAGTAGGGGTGAGAGCATGAGAGACACAAGATTAGTAATCCTTGGCTTAGGAGAGAGTCACACACATAGCTGTAATGATCTAGTTGGGATGGGTACAGGCCCAAGTGGCAAACCTATAGGGATAGGTAGCAGGGTTGAGATCTTAGACAGCCTCATTATAGTGTACTATGTAGAGGGAATAGTTTGGGGCATATATGGGTAGCATTTCTAGGCCATGAGATAGGCATGATGGAGCCCAACCATAGAGATGGAGTGATGTGTTTTTGTAATTGGTATAAAACACATGATATATAGTGATATATTATTTTGATAGTTGGATGTTGATCTTATGAGTTATATTTTAGTTATGGCTATTGATGCATGGATATATTTGTTTCTAGCACTTTTTTTTGTCGTATATGCTATAGAAATATATGTGGGGTGTTTTATTTTCTAGAATTATGGAGTACACATGCATGGTTAAAAATAAATAGGAAAAAAGGACTTGGAAATGTATAATTAATCAAAAACAAATGCAGTACACACTATATCATGATGGGAAATGTGTGATAATAAAATATGACTAAGTATAATAAACCAAAAAGTGGTAAAAAAGAGGGGAGAATGTTTTTAAACCATAAAAAAGATTGGCACCAAATTAAAACAAGTAAAATCACACTAAATCACGTTGGAAAGTATGAAAATAATGTAATAAATGGAAGGCACGTGAGATACCAATGGTATAAGAAGAAATAAATTAAGTAAATTATTCATACTAAATCATGTTGGAAAATATAAAAGAGAAACAAAATTGGAAAAATGGTCTTAAATAAATCACACTAATTCATGTTGGGAAGTATGAGAAATTTAAGAAAACTAGTTAGATTCTTACATGCAATTGGAAAATAAGAATATAAAAGTTAAATATTAATAAAGTGAGCATAAAATATACTAAATAAATATGGGAAGCATGTCAATGATGTGTAACTCATAATCAATCACATCTCATCTCATATTTTACACATGCAATTTCTTTATAACTTGGGTATTGGAAAATTTTGTGAGGAAGGCCAAGTCCTGTCCATGGTCTTACATTGTAACTCACAAAAGGAACATCAATGAGGTGAAAATATGGTAAAAATGGGATGTTTGGAATGGTAATGTGAAAAATGTGTAATTTTTTAGGAAGGCCTAGTCCTTTTCAAAGTTTTTCACTACAACTCACAAATGGAATCCCTAAGGGGAGTGATTAATGAAAAAAATAATATTTCTCAAGAAGAAATATTAGGGTTGTAGGGATTGAAAAAGGGAATGTAAGAAGCATAATGTATGTGTCCAATGAAAAGACATTAGAAGACATGAGGCACCCTAAAGACATGAAAAGACACTTAGTGGCTAGTGACTATCAATATATAAAATATACCTATTCATGATAGGCACAAAGCTGTGTAGGCAAATAAGTGTGGTATTAAGATAAACTCATGTTGGTAGTTTTGAACAAAAAAATGAAAATGGATCTACTTTCCCATGACGTGTTCCCCATTCCTTAGGACCCCTTATAGAATCATCAGTCTACTATGAAGATTGGGTACTTATGTGAGAAAGTAGGTAGCATTAAAAGATTTTGTTATTCTCCTTTTCTAATCTAATGGCCTACTACACCCCAATGGACCTTGGATATATTATGAGGCCAAATATGGAGTTTAAGCTTTGATTAGATAAAGGATATGTGCTTAGGATCATGTCTTCTAGTGTGATTTGACTTTTGAAAATTTTGAATGTTACCTTTTAGATCATTTTATTTTATTAAATGATTTGGATTTTGAATGTTTATGGATTTTAATATTCCTCATTAATACATACTTAGAATGATCAATAATGAGAGATAAAGTGATAGACACAAATGAGATTTAGGCTTAGGATAAAGGAAGCTAAGTATCTGAAGACATGATTTACTAGAACACTTAGGCTTAACTATGAACCAAAATGTTATCACAAGTCTCAATCATGTGTATGATTAATTTACAAAAGGTAATAAAGGGGGATAAGGGGATATTTAAGGTGGATTAGTAGAAGGATATTATAATGAGATGATTTTTTACTAACTGATCACATGATAAATGATGAATGACTAAAGGGAGCAAGGTTTGTATAACCAAATCATAATAACAATTATCCATGTTTATAGAGATAATATAGTAAACAATCATGAAAAATAACAAGATAAACATGGAAAAGAGACTTGAGAAGAAAAATTATGTAATGATGAAAAATTATCCATAAGATAATATAAGAAAAATAATGACATCATAAGCAACATGTAATGTGAAACAAAAGTCACCATGTAACATATATAAGAATTTGGCATAATGTCAAACAATATAAAATAGATAAATGTAAAGTTGGAGCACACATCCAATCGAAATGAAGAAATAAATTAAAGAATACCATGTTTGTCTTCATAAATAATGATATATTTGTGTGCACACATTATTCATAACATTAGATAAGTCTCTATGAAGTTAAATTCAAACTGCAGCCAAAGTCTCATCGATCTTTAGGGAAAATTAATAAAATACTTCACATCAAATCTCTTTGACAAAAATATATGAATGCCAAAAGGATCATGATGATGAGGGATATAATCCAAGGGATTCTTAAGAGAAGGAATGATAGTGGACTCTATAGGGGATTAAGGGGTCACCGATGGGGAAGGATCCATGGGTGAGGGAATCAAGGGTGGAGAAACAATAGGTGGAGAAGGGACCATAGGTGGTGGAGCCATGGGGGAAGAAGGGGGAGCCTTATTGTGAGGGAGACATATGGGAAGAAGGGTAATGGGCACAAAAATAGTCATGAGGTGATCCTTGAGATGCTATTTAAAGATGTGATAATAATCAGTGTGATGTGTATCACATTGGTGCTTGAGACAATATACCTCTCCATATTTGGGAAGATATTCATGTAATAATTTTGAGGGAGGTATATCCTTTTCTATGGGTTAAGAAATTATAGGATGTAAGGTGTCTATATATTATCATATCTTATGATAATGTGTGGATGAATGATTATTTGTGCTATAGAAGTAACAAATATGCTTGTTAGTAGAATTTATAGGTATAATAATAGGAGTAGAAAGAGAAGCTAAAGAAGATTGGTATGATGAATAGTCTCTATTCTAATGATTGATAACTTTATGAATATCATAATATGGCTGATCAACCCATTTAGTGGATAAAGGAGCAAGCCACGGTAAAGGGAACAAACCATCACCAAGGGAAGGTGGGATTGGTAGAGAGATTGGGCAAGGTTTGACTAAAGGAGAAATAAGATCTAAAATAGGAAGAGACTCAACTAGAGAGGGAGTAGGAATAGTATTCAAAGTGGGCTCTGTTAAGGGAGGGATAGGATGCACAAAAGGCTAAAGGATAGTTGTAAGCATCTCAGGGATAAGTTAGCTAGAGGGGTCTTGATATATAGAAAAATGATAGGGGCCAATCATATACTGATCCATAAGCATAATTCTATGAGTATATTCATAAAATGGAGGTGTGCACATCATCTCTACTCTATGATCAAGATGAAAAATGCTAAAATTAGGAATGATATAGGATGTAATGGTAGAATAAATATAATAATACTAAAGAAAAAAGGAATGATAATGAATAATTTTAGTATCTTGGGCATAAAAAAGACCTCCTAAGAATGGATCATCTAAGGTATATCCATCATCATAATCAAGTGTATGAAGATTGATGGCATAGGTAGGGATGGCCTTATCATCCGATGTGGTGTGATGAGTGGAATACTAAATCTTAGCTACGATAATGGGTATGTCATTATTAGGTGGTTGATGAGAATGAGGTTGTAAATAAGGGGGAAGTTGAGAAATGAGGTGTGGTGAGAGATCCAAGGTTTTAATCTTGAGATTGATCTCATCATGATCATCATCATAGAAATATAGGAGGTTATGGGGTATATTCTTGATGAGTTTGGGGTGACCAGTGTAACCTTGGGTAAAATTGACATGAAATTTAAACTATTGAGATTCATGAAATGAAATGCCTATCAAGGATTTAAGGATGGGAATATTGAATAAACCATGGTCTTTAAATTGTTAAAAATTCTAAGGGTTAGTGTCAACTTGAATCCTATAGATGGCCATTATGAGGAAATTTAACACATTGGCAAGTGGAAGAGGTAACTGCTCTCATGTGATGAGTCCATGGCCTACCAATAAAAATGTTATAATATATAGGAAAGTTTAAGATCATCTCCTTCACATGAATGGTTCCAGGTGGGATGGTGATAGGGAAACACACACAGCCTAAGGGAGGCATTTGCCCTTGGTTATAACCTTGACATGTGCTACATGTGGAATTAAGATTACATTCAAAATATCAAAGGGTTTTGATAAAATCAAGAGAAACAACACAAATGCCAAATCCCTCATCAATAAAGGCATGCTTGACTTAGATATCACCTATTTGGATACTGATAAAAAGAGGGAGATCATCCACATGAAGCATAATCTCATCAAAGATCATAGAAGAAATGGGTAATTTGAGGAAAAGAGAAGTATCCATTATTTCATAAACATGTATGGACATCTATTCACATTGTTTTAAAATGTTATCTTCTAATCCAGATAAGGTGGATTCATATCCTACTAGGGGAGGATGATGGATGTTCATTTTGAACAAAATATACATAAGATGATTACAATGATATGGAGAGGTTTGCATAAGTTCAAGAAATGGGATTTGATATGGGATATTAGTAAGCTCCATAATAGGATCCCATTCATCATAATCCATAAGGGTATTTTTGGAAAGAGGTGCGTAATGTTTAAGGAGGTCATAGAAAGGAGGAGATAAAGTGCATTTGAATTTATGATGATAAGATGTGGAAGGTTTAATTAGAGGACAAGTTTGTTGATTGTCTTGAGAAGATGGGGTAGTTGATGCAGGTGTGGTCTGATAATAAGTGTTGATATAAGTTTGAGTATCATTGGTGATGGGTAAAGTGGTTGAAAAAATGATAGAAATCATATGAGAAGTGTTATCTAAGGGAGGTGTTGGAATTAATTCATCAAAATATATAAGGTCTTATTGCCCAAACTCTATTAAGTGAGTTGGAGAAGAGTCTTGGATAACACAAAAAGTGTGAGACAATTGAGTAGTATGGATGAGATAAGGATCAATGAAGGAAACCACCATTCACATATTAGTCATATTAACCACATTCTCTTTAGTAATTTGGTCAAGAATACTATCAACATTATTGGTAGAAGGGGTAGGTTTGTCTAGGTTGTCTTTGTGATTTCAAAAATGTTCTTTATAGATGGCCAAATGAGCATTAGCCTGGTTCAAAGCTTGATATTTAGTTTGTGTTTAATGGGATTTGAAGGAAATTTTATAGGCTTATTAATGTTTACAAATGAAATAATCCTAGTCAAATTTTGGACCGATAAGTAAATCCATAGCCAAATTATGAAGTTGCCTACAAGTCTCATGAGAATGCCCTCAACTAACATGAAACCAATAAAATTTATTAGGATCATACCAAGATTTCATGGGATGAGTGGGATAAATTTATCACATAAGAGGCCTTGGTAGGCCTTTTTGTAATTCCACTAGGGATAAAGGTTTATGAACATTGATGTTATTTTTGAAGATAAATGAGGATTGATGTGGTTGGGAGGGGAAGCTTATTCTTGAGCATGGTTGGGAAAAATAACTTGAATAGTATGAATGGTATCATAAGAATAAATGACACCATCATTTGTATCAAAAAATTATTATTATTTATTAGCATGAGTACCCATAGAAGTTTAGGATGGCCCAAATTGATGCATGAGGAAATCTTGATGCTTAGCCCAGTCAATGGCCTCTTCTAAAGTTTGTGGTGAGAGAGTCCTAACCCGATATTGTAACTTGGGAAAAATAGCATTGGTAAATATATGAAAGAGGTTTTCATCTTCCATATTATGTTCACATTTTTTAGATAAGTTTTTCCATCATTTGATGAAATCTTGTGTAGTTTCGGTATCAAGTTGCTTATAATTGATAAAATGGGCCAAGGTATTTTTAGGGAGATCACTAGTTTGGAACTCTTGGACTAAAGCATTAACTAAATATTATAAGCTAGTTATCGAATTAGGTTTGAGTTGTTTATACCAATATAAAGCATCACCTGTGAGAGTTTTTCCTAATATCTTGGTAGTGGCAATAGTATTTAACTTGACCAAGTCTTTATATGGATTTCAAAATGTTTTTAAGTGGAGAGTAGGATTAATTGATCCATTGTAGATAATGGTACAGGGGATACATCCTATATCAATGTTAGTAATTTGAGGTATAAGAGGCTCATTTTTAAGGTGCTTGATTTCTTTTTTAACAAGGGAAGGTTGAGGGATAAGATTACCATGGGAATTATGAAGAGGAGTTGGGGGAGAATTTTGGTTATGTGTGCCCCATGACACATGTTGAGGGTGGTTTTGAATATGGATAAGATGATTTGGCATTTCAATCATTTAGTTTTCATTGTTAGATTTGAAATAATTCATTATATTAAGAGTTTTTAATATAAGTTGATGGGTTTGATTGGTATTATTGGAATTGTTTGAAGCATTAGAATTGATAGTAGTAGCTTGGGTACCACTATGGGTGTTGGTAGTATCTCAAGAAGAATTGTTGGTGAGGCACTAAAAACATGATTTTATTATGTAGAAAAAGATGTACTAGTAGAGGTATGATAAGAAGTGTCACTAGAGGCATGATTACCATGGGTAGAAAATGATGAACTAGTGGAATAATTGAGAAGAGTGGGTCTTGGAAGAGGCCCACTAGATGTAAAACCTACCATGTTAGTATATATACTAGGCATGGAGGTGGAGGAAATCAAAAAAGAAGATGTCATGGTATGAGCAGGGGTCAAAAGAGAGGGAAGAGGTTGAGAATCAAAGAATCTAGTGTATCCAAATCGATGTGAGAATGTGGGAGAAGGTGAATGGGGATCCTAAAATTGACCACCCATCATGAGATGGTAAATAGTATAAGGATATTTTCCTCAATGTTAAGGAAATTCATTAATGAGGAAGATAAATTTTAGGGTATACTCTAATTTGGGTAGATCTTCTAATGAGAAGAGAGGGTTACGAAGTGAAGAGGAATGAGGAGGGGTCTATAGTTTGTAGTGTGAGTGGATACATGCACACTACTTTCATTTAGGGTAGGAGTCACAATATACTTATGGGAGAACCTATTGGGGTTGGTAAAATTTATCATATATGTTGAATTCAACTCAGTTTTGTCTTCAAACAAGAAGTTTATGATGAAGGAGAAAGATTAGGAAAGAAAACGTTGATGCAAAAGAAAAGAGATATGAAGGATATAGATTCGATCAGGTTGATTATGTTTGGCAATCGAATAGAGAGATAAGAGGATAGGGTTAACCAGATCAAATTAGTACTACAAATAGGGAAAATATAATTTGATAAGGATAAAGAGTCAACTAGGTTGACTTAGTACTATAAAATAATTAGAAAAAAGGGATATAGAGTCAACCAGGTTGACTTAATACTATAGGTAGGGAAAAATATATCCTAATAATGATACACAGTTGACTAGGTCAACTTAATATTATAACCTAACTGACATAAAAGAGTACATGGTCGACCATGTCAAATTAGTATTATAGGTAAGGAAAAATATAGTCTATAAGAGACTATGTCAAACATAATGACAATGTATAAAAAATAGGGAAAATTTTTGCAATGTAATTGAAGAAAGAAATGAAAATAAACACACAAACAATTGGATCAATGAGAATGATCCAATTGGAGAACATAACACAAAACCTTACACCAATGCTGGCTAATGTAAGTTTTTGTAATAAAACACATAATGATCAAATAGCAAGAGGTCAACTAAAAAGTAAATGTTAACTAAGTGGTCATTCTGAGTGTTACTAGATTATTCTAAATTTTTATTTCAAGTGTGATAGGGAAGTTGACTAAAAATAGGAAACTAAAAAGTAATCTATGGATGATTTTAGGACATTTAGGATGAAAGGGATTTATGTTGTCAATATTATTATCTTGGTATTAGGGCCTACCCCCTCACTTCATAATCTCATAGTGATAAGGGAGTCAGGTGATTTGATAATATATACCATTAACCATGTGTTTATACTTGGATATAAAACCAAGTTAGCTTCCCCCTTGGTGATGAAATCTAACTAGGTAGGCATTGGGAAGACAAATGTAAATGTGTTTTAAATATTGTGTGATTTGGTAGTGTGTGCAAAAAGAGAAAAATAGTGTAACTAATTGGAAATTTTAAAAACCACCTAGTTAGACTATATGAGCTACTCTAAGCATGCAAACAATTAAAAATGAAAGTGTGAATTAATCACTAGCATTTAATAATTAATTCCCAAATTAAGAATGGTACATATCTAGTTTAGATGACACTATATGAAAATGATATAGAACAGAGTCGACTAGGTCACTACTATTATGTAGAAGAAAGAGTCTTTAAGAACTAAGTCAACTAGGTTGACTTAGTCTTTTAGATAGAAAAAAGATTATATAACTAATTTAACCATGTCAACTTATTTTACTATATGATTGCATTTTTGAAGACTACAAACTTACATAAAATAGAACTATAATGAAGTACTTAATTTAAAGAGAGAGAAAGAGAGGAACCTTGGTGGGTTAGAAGATGATTAGGATTGTAAATTTTCTATTGTAGTGATTTGAATGATGCTTACAATTTTTGCAAACTAAGTCGACTAGTTTGACCTAGTTTTATGAAACCCTATTTGTTGTATCTTGATATGATGACTAAGTTGACTTGCATGACTTATTTTGTTGTTTTGGATGTTTATTGGAATACTAAGTTAACCTAGTCAACTTAGTTTGTTGTTCTAGATGCTGATTGGAAGATTAAGTCAACCTACATGACTTAGTTTGTTTTTCTATATGCTAACTGGAAGACTAAGTCAATTTGGTTGACTTAGTTTGTTATCTATAACTAAATAAGAATACTATATCAACCTATTTGATTTAATAATTTGTATTTGATGAAGACTTACACAAAAATAACAAAGTCATTTTGATATGTTTGTGTGTTAAACCTATGTACAATGTTAAAACTATAATGGCCTGGTTGAAATACTATCGAAAATATAGAAAAATAATGAAATGATAGAAATAAAAGCATGAAATAAAACCTATAAGGGTTAGATTCAAGTCAGGTTCACCAAAATTATGCAATGGGAAATGCAATAAATTCTACAAATCAATCCTAGCTCAGAGAAGATAGATCCTAATTACACTTTTGATTGGGGATACATTAGATAATTGGAGTCATGATCAATATTGATCCACTAGGCCTAGCCAATGGATCTCTTACCATAATAATATCACTAGAGAGGGTTTAAAAGCCTCTAGTCAAGCAAAACTATGTAATAACCCTAACTAGGTCCTATGCTATCATATTCACTAAACTAATAATAAATAAAGTAAAATCAATTTAGTGCTCACCAAAGCTTACGACACAAAGTGGGGGGTAATAAACACTAAATGTAAACATGAATAGAAGACATATACTCACATAAATGTATATAGAATTCTAATTCATGGAAGAGAAGTGAAAATGCATATCTATCTACTCTTACAAAGAAGGAACAAAGTTAGGAATACTTACATTTGAAGATGAACCCACTAAGCCTCAATTTATTCCTTGGCCAAGGTGCTTTGCAAGAGGTTTTTATGGTATGTAAGGATGATAAGGATAAATCATCTCTAGGCTACACAAGCTATTAATAAATCTGAAAGACTTCTCCACAAGATAAGATCCATATCTCTAAACAAAGTATGAAACCCTAAACTTACTCCTAAAATATAATGGTGGTTAAGCAAAAGCATAATATATATCTTAAATATTATTCTCTTCTATTAGAAATGGTAAAATGAATGTGTTTATATAGGTGGATATAACCCTAAACCCTTTCAAAAGTTTCAACTAAAAAGGTTGACCTGGTCTACTTAGTATTGAAATTAACAAAAAATATACAAGATAATGAACTATGTCAGCCATGATCGACTTAGTTCTTAGTAAGCTTTATAAATAACAATATAGAGTTGATGTGGTTGACATAGTCATGTAAATTTCCAAAAAGATGTTTAGGTTAGGGAAAGGGATAATGAAGGTGGGAAATGACTAGAGGAGGGTGTAAAATAAGAGGTAAAGCTTAGAGGAAAGGTTTTTAGGAGACAAGTGTATAGATAGCAAGTGGAAAAAGGGACAACAATCTTGAAAAGCACCAATGGTCTACCCACCCCTTTCTTGGTACACCCCTTAAGGTGTGCACTCAGAGAGAGAAATTGAGACTCAAAAGGTTCCTATAAGATAGAGAGCATCTGTAATTGATAAATTTTGAAATTATTATGTGTATACAGTTTGTGGATAGTCTAGGAAGGGATATCAGGATATCACAAATAAGGGGCATGTTCAAATGCTACACATTCAAAGGGAGAACATATTCAAATCTCCATCCACAAAGAAATAACACATATTAGCATAGGAATCTGCAAGAAAGGAACATATTAAAATGTTCCACAAGAAATATGGTATTAAATAATAAGTACACTCAAGGAAGTGACAATGTGAATAAATGAAGTATACACAACCATCATAAGCATATCTTATTAGTCCCCGCATATGTGTTAGTAAAAAATGTCATGCAACATAGCATATCAAGTACATATTATATGATGTAAGCATGAGTATATGAATATGTAAGTGTTAATATATAATATCAATATGATAAGTAAAAGTGATCATAAAACATTATAACCCATATCAATCATGATCAAATAAAAGCTAGATGCCCCCAACAGAGTGTCATGCAGGAAGAGGAAAGGCCCATCATATGCATGTGCATGTACCATAGATATAATGTATGCCTATATCACACTCTATTTAATTTTGAATCATATATTTATATATAAAATAAATGACATGTTATCTACTAACATAAAGTAAATAATGTAAATGGCAAGGAACTAGTAAACATGTGTATATTGAATATTTATATCTTTTAATTTTTGATTTATTTGAATGTTTTTGTATATTCATAGAATATTTTATTTTTTTAATGTATGTTTGGAATTAAAAATTATATCCTATGACCCTAAATAAGATATGCTCATAAGAAGCTCCAAACTTATAATATGGTACTTTAAACTGGTGATACTTTCAAGGGCCATGTGTAGGTGTCATATTTGTAACTATATAATATGTGGTATTATTCATATATATCATATGAATTTGTTATTTTGAATAGGTAATATAAATATTAATGGTTATTTTAACCCACTTTTTAGTGATCTATGGTTTATTTGGCATAGCTATAATTAAAACATGCTTATTTGCTTCTAACAACTAGGTGGACCATGTAGGTGTCGATGAGGACTCTATGGAGTCCATTGTTTATCTATTTGGAAATGGATATAAATTATTATCCAATGATAAAATGGTATTTTTTTTCTTACCTTTTCAATCATGATTAACATTATTAGGTTTTATGATTAGTTGTCTTGAACTAAATGTCTCTTGTTCGAGTGGATGTTCACATGGAATTATATAAACTATAATTACCCTATTGATATGAATGTATTTAATACACCTATTCAATATGTAAGGTAATAAAATTATTTTATGCATCCAAGGTCATCTAAATAACATATCAAATACTCCCATGTATGGTATAATTAAAAGTTAGTGATCACATGTGTTGAACCAACTTATAAAGGTAAATCAATCTCATTACTAACCTGTTGTGATGTCTCATTGAATTCTCTACCCATTTTATTTGAAGGGTATCAATAATAATGTGTCTATCATAACTGTGTGAGTAACATCATGTTACATACATTATAACTAGAACCATTATCAACCATAACACTATGTATAGGCTGATGATCAAGGTATGCTCTAATAAATAATGAGTGAATATCTAAATCATCATCAACAATTTCACTATCATCAAATTTAATATAAGGTATTTGAACAATAGGAGGTATATTGCATGTAATTTTTATAATAATACCATCTAATGGGTGCCCATAATATGGTAGTGGAGGATGTATGTTATATTCGATTTTCAGTTATAGATTTTTATTAGAATGATCTTGTAATATATCATTAATCATATTTTGGTTTTGATGGTCACCAATGTGTGACCCTAAATCCTTTGAAGGATCATAAAATGTAATATTATAATTATTACCAAGGTCTTGGATCTTATGTTTCAAGGTATAACATATATTTTTAAAATGCATGTCACCTTGGTGATAGTCAAAATATGCATCAACATCATATCCTTTTGGTAGAGGTCAAATCATATCAAAATTTATAGGATGAGGGAGAGATATGAGATGAAACTCTATAATATTATTAATTAATGAAGATAAAATCTTAGGTAATCATTTAAATTATCTCTTAGGTTCATTAGACAAGATAAGTTGATTAGGTTTCTATGACACTACATTAACCATTGCGGTTATTTCATTTTTAGGTCATGTAGGTTTAATCTTGTAGCTTGGTTTGATATGAAACATGGTAGTAAATATAACCAGTGTGTTTGATACATACTTAATCTTGTTTAATGAAATAAGTTTCATTTCATGATCTCAAAAAATATGGCATAAGTCATCAAAATATTTAAACTTCTTGAAGATAATAGACTCATGTAATGATGCAAACAAACTTTGCCTAAATATGTATTGAATCTCTTTATCTACCATTGAATTTTTAATTTTATCCAAAATTATTTTTAACTAAAAACATATTTGTTAATATGTTCATTGGTTACTTATTTTATTTAACAATTTATGTGTATGACATCTTTGTAGTGATGTTGATAAAAAAATGTGCTAGAAACGAATCCACTAGAGGTTTGAATGCTTTCATTAATTGGATTGGTAAGTCATAGAACCATATTAAAGCATAGTTTTTTAATCTCCTTGGAAATAATTTTGTCACAATTTTATCATTTTAAGCATAATATAGGCATGTTCCATAAAAATATTGAAGATGCTATTTGGGATCACCCTTGCCATCATAAAATATGAACTTGGGTGCAATAAAACTAGTTGGCAGAGGGTGAAAAGATATATTAGGTGATATGGATTATGTAATATATATTATGAATCAATAACATGATTTTATTTCATTTTTTTTTTCAATGTTAGTAACTTTAGCTTTCAAATCTTGAATAACTTGGAATAAGAGTTTACACAGTTTGAGATTCGAGAAGCCACCAAAGGGGATGAAAACATCAATTGTGTTAATGTAGGAATTGAAAATAGTAATTGAGTTTAATTATTAATTTCTCCCATGGAGAATGAATAAATATTTTTAGAGTCTTATTATCTAATGGTTCACCAGTATTGGATGTGGATAAACTAGCCTTAACATGTTTATTGATTTCTTCTTGTGTAACATGTAAGAATGCATTAATTAATTATTGATTTATGTTTATATGGTTTATTAATGATTATTTATCTTCCATTTATAAATTATATTTCTTAACATTTTAAATATTTTATAAATGCAAACAAATATGCCAAAAATAATGAAAAAAAATAGATTTACAAATTATTGATATCAAAAACCCTAGTAGGTTGAATAACCTAGAGAAAGCTCAGAGTTGCATGAGAATACTAAGAGGTCATGTTCACAAATATTTAACCATTTTTTATGGTTTGATGAGGGTTAAATGGTATAATATCCTATTAAAATGGATGAATAAATCTATTCTAAATAATGACAATTAAATTAATTTGGATAACACAATATGCTAAATCTAGAAATTTGTAAATATGGAAAATACAATGTCGACTAATATTATGATAATTTAAACACAAAAAAATAGATAATAATTAGCTAGTTTTTAAAATGTGAAAGTAGATATGAGATGTGTAGGTATGAAAATAGGTAGACTAATGCCCATGATCCCATTATCATATTTTATAAATACTATTTGTGGAGGCTTGGACACTTTTATTGACCTATGGAGACTTAAATTGAGTCTTCTTTATATGGATATATGATTATATCTTATATATAATAATAAATATATTTATAAAATACCATCTAGATATGTTAGGGTATTTTCCTTGCTGTTGATATATCTAGATCATACACACAGGCTTTGTATGACTAAGTATAGATCAAACCCTAGTTATTCACCTTAGCTCATGTTACCTTACCAAAAATGGGTTATTGGGATCATGAATTTGATTTAACCTCAATGAAATATTTATAAATTAGTGGTTCCTATATATACAATACTATAAGGAGGGCATTATACATATGTAGTTCTCCCCTAAGTGTGGGCTTGCATGTGCATAAGGGTATAATATACTATATGAAAGGGCATCTAATGATATAGCTCATAACTTGGAAAATATATATCATGGACTATTATTTGAATGATTAAGACATGTAATATGAATTATCCTATGAATGATATATAAATAGATAAGAATAGGGAAATATAACTTAATTATATAATTAATTTAATGATCTTGAATAGGTGTTTACTTCGTATTTTCTAGATGAATAATGAGTAGGCTTTGATTTTCATTTATACCACATATTTTAAAAATATCTCAAGTAAGGGTTATATAATACAAATATGACACCCCATATATTTTAAATTTGGATGGATTTTGAGGTACAAACACTATATAAGGAAACTAGACACTAGCCTTGATGCTAGTGCCCATATGCAAAACATAAGTGTTTATTACGGTAGAAAAATATTGAAGGTTTGTAACTAATAGTGAAGATTATAAATAAAATTTTAATATTTTTAAAGTGTACAAGTGATTTGGGTCATTATAATGATAGGGTCAGTCCATAAGATAAGCAATTAGAAATAGTGAGATGGTGAATGCAAGCCTTTTGATAGCAGTAAGGTGTAGAATTAAAGGGTAGAGCACTGATTGGTATTTATCAAGTGTAAAAGATTGATATAATAATAATAATAATAATAATAATAATAATAATAATAATAATAATAATAATAATAATAATAATAATAATAATAATAATAATTTATTATCTACATATGTGTGCATCAATCAACCAATGGAAAAATATAAGTGATAATATCAATAAGGAGAATGAGAAGTGACATACTTTGATTTAACCACAAAAAGGTAAAATTGAAATGCCCCAATGTATAAATATTCTTGGAAGAGGGTGAGATATATATATATATATAAATAATAAATAATAATAATAATAATAATAATAATAATAATAATAATAATAATAATAATAATAATAATAATTATTTTATTTTATTATCTACATATGTGTGCATCAAGCAACCAATGGAAAATATAAGTGATAATATCAATAAGGAGAATGAGAAGTGACATACTTTGATTTAACCCCAAAAAGGTAAAATTGATATTCCCCAATGTATAAATATTCTTGGAAGAGGGTGAGATATAAAAATAAATAAATAAAAGTAATATATCCCAATAGATGCATTGTGAAACTATGGAAATGTAGGAAACACTCATAGTATACCATAATTAATAGTATGCATTATATATATATATATATATATATATATATATATATATATATATATATATATATATATATATATAGAACCAAACATATTATATCAAATAGTATAGTCAATTAACATAAACATGCTCAATAATGTAACCACATATATAAAGTGTAACTATCGACAAATCAATTTGATCAACAAGAAATAAATCACATGGATATGACATGACATGTGACTAGAGGATCCTATATGGATAAGATTAGAAAAGATAAGATAATTAATATAAACAAACACATATAAGAAAAAACATGCACATGCAAGAAATTGATAAATCATGTGGCATGTAAGAGAACACATAATATATCCATGTAACTATCAAATGAAGAAACAAATTCATACACGTAAATAAGCATATAAGATGTAAGCTCTAGTAATATATGTCTAATAAATTATATAAAGATCTATATAAAACTATAAATTAGGAAAGATAGTACCATAAACCAACTAAAAAATCAAATTATTAAAGGCATTCCCCTATTATGGTAATGACCCTAGATATGGGCATAACTAATCCACTAATCACATGTCAATTCATGATCACTTCTAACCTATATATCTTGCATCTCAGTGAAAAAACCATGAGAATCAATTTTGTGACATTTATATGTTAGCCTATAACATAGTTAGATAATAATTGATATGTATCATGTGTAGCTATGAAACCAAAAATATAAAGTAATTTTTTAAATTTTTTCTATTTCATTATGTTTATTGGATTTAATATACCAAGGAAGGAGCAAGCCAAGAGGAAAAATAAAGAATAAGCACATAGAGTTCAATCAAGTAATAAAAATTTCAAGAAGAAAAGAGAAAATGAAATCAATCAAGGATCAAGTAAACCACATGATAAAGGGATAAAATGAGAATAAGCAAGAAGAGAATGATTTTTACTAGGCTACAACTTAACTATTAAATCAATGAGCAACATGGCAGAAGGCCTTGATATATATGTTTTTTCACCATTATGAAATACACACATGATTTTGGAATGTTAAGAAACAATCAAAAGGGGAAAGGACTAAAGTAATAAATTAAACAACATAAACCAAAGGATAAAATAAATGCAATGGAAACTACAAATATGAAAGAAGAAGGTAGTATAATAAATCTCAAGCCAAGAATAAATGAAGCAATCATGAAACTAATGGGAGGAATAAATGAAAATATAAAAGGAATAATGAATAACCAAAAAGAAAAAGACAACATTATAGAAGAAGGCACATGAAAATAATGGAAAATAGAGGAAAATGAGAAGCTACATATGTTAGATTGATCAGTTGAAGTGCATGAGATAGGCTAGATTATGAAAATTGATAATGCCATATTAAAGTCCATAAAATCTGACCATTCATCATATAAGGATAATGTGGACCTTTAATGTGAGGATTTATATGTGATAGTAGAATAATATGAGATATATGGTATCATGAATCATCATCACTAGTAGTATCTATAATATGATCATGAGGTGTATGATAACATAAATCATCATCATTAGGAGATTCATTAAAGTGATGTAATTCAAGAAACACTTAATCTTATTGAAAATAAGAAATTTATTTGGACCATATAATGGAATCCACACAAGTTACTTTAGCTTAAACACATACAATAAGTTATAATAAGACAATATTGTGATGTGGATGAGTATGTACTATAACTCTAGATGTTACAACTACATGTATTATAATTTTAGGTGTCTTTACTTGAGGTTTTATGATTTTTTGTGTAGGAATAATTTTAGTTAATACCTTATATTATTATTTTATAGGTTCCTCATAATATGTGCCTCTAACTACACACATTTTTTTATCATACATAAACTATTTAAATTTGTGTAATGTGGATGTGATAGATCTCATTTAATTTAGCCATGGGCATCTAAGTGATAAATAATATTTATCATTATAAAAAAATATGTGAAACCATACTAAAAGTTTCTAAATACCTATGCTGATAAATGATGTGATTCCTTTGATATGTGTCTACGTGATACGATCATAACATCTAAGAACCATAGTTGTATTGAATCAGTCTTATTAAATATAACCTCTTCTATTAAGAAATGACATTATACTTTTTTTTACGCTAGAATTATTGTCAACCATAATGTCATTTATAATCATAGTATGTGAATCAATAAAATCATGTATGAATAATAGACCATTGTTATAATTATTTATTGAAATCTCATGGTCATAAAATTTAAAATAATAAACTTATTTCCATGCACTTGTAACCACACTTATGAAACCATGTAAGATGTGAGCATTAGAGACATTTTTTGTTGTGTAGGTTTTGCCATGTGAACATGATATTTATTTTTAATATCATTATTTATAATTTTATTTTTAAGTATTAAAAAAAAATTGGTGGAGAAACTAATTCATTCAATGTACTATTGTGTCCTTCCACTTGAATAACATTGTAATCAATTAAATCTTATATTCTATGTGCCAATGCATCAAATATATTTTAGTATGTCCTAACTATCTATGGTACTCAAAATATACATTCACATCATAATTTAAAGGTAAAGTGAAAGATGTACCCAACTCATCCTATGGAGGCACAAATATCATATTGCATTAAATAAATCACTTAAGTGTTTGGAGAGGCTTCTTTAGTAACCCTCTAAATTGACTAAACTATAGAGAAGGAAGAACAAACCTATTAGGTGGTAATGCTACTGGGTTGACTAAATTTTTAACCTCATTCTTATCTTGAAAATAAGGTGCATCATTAGCCTTAACATTGAATGCTGATTTACCTTGATATCTGGAGTTACTTCAAGTAGGGGAATTAGACACATATTTAAGTATGTCAGCCTCCAAAAGTTTTATCTTATAGTTACAAACCATATGAAAACTATTATTAAAATATGGATGTGTCAAACATGACTTTTTATCTAATAATTTTGAAAAAAAATTATTGGAGATAATATTTTATAACTCGTTATAAGTTAGTTGATGAGATATCTTCATAATCATAGTTTTAAATTTAATATAATAATACTATTATAATTATAACCTTGTTTAAGATGAGAAATTTATGAAAATTTGACCTTTTGGCTAATGTTGATTAAAACACGAGTTAATAAACTATTAGATAAATCATTGAAATAATGCATAGAACCTGATAGGGTGTAAAACTAATCCAAGGCATAGTCCTTGAGACTTTTAGTAAGGAAATTACTCATAAATAAAGTATCTTGCATAAATTCAAAGCATGAAACATAAAAAACTCTACTATGTTTAAAATTATCAACCTTGTCATGAAATACTTAAAGTTTAGTAACAATGAAACTGGTTAGAAAAGGGTAGAAAAGGACCTCATCATCTATTGGGTTGTGTAATATATCAATACAAGTGACTATATGGATAGGTCTCTGAGATCCTTAAGGAATATATTGGATTTACACTTGCATATATTGAATAACTTGTTTGATCAATGTATTTTAAGATATAATAACATGTGTGGGGGTAAAATTAGCATTAACATGTGTAGGAATAGATGATCTAGTTTATTTACCAAGGCCATGACCAATATAAGTAGCATGATAAATGGATCTAAAAATTCCTAGTAATAATAAGATGGAAAAATAAGTAGGTTATGTAAGAATATTCATAGTAACTTGAGTAAATGTAGAAGGTGGAGGCACAAAAAAAAGAAAAATAACACTTTCCTCTTGACCTTATGTAGAAAGAGAACCTATATAGGTAAAATAGAAATAATAAAAGATCTATTTTTAACATGTTCATTTTTAGGTATATATTACTTAGCCAATTTTTTATTATAAGATTATTTTAATACAAGCAATATTTTTTCTACATGAT
>JARHVA010001252.1:157500-220000 GCA_037957365.1 Torreya grandis | reverse complement strand
TCCTATATAAATGGGTATGGTTTATTAATTCTTCGTTACATATTATTGATTTGGCCCTAGTGGTTGTGTGCTTCATAATTTTATTAAAAGATAAAATCCTTATGGAGTCACTGCTAGCAGGCCATTTAAGGAAGCCTAATCATTTTGATCATTTATTCAATGTGGTTGATGATCAATGTATTTCATATAAAAATCTTATACAATATCAAACACATGATAAATCCCCTTTTGCTTAAAACTATGATAATTAATGAACCAATGATGTAAATGCTAATATAAATTACCAAGGTAGTGATCATGAAATTTATGCTTTTGGTTATGAGTGTGATGATTTAATATTGGCTATGACACTTCTCCTATTCCACTAATTTATGAAGATGAAGGGTTTGAAGAGTTAAAAAATTATGCATTTTAATCCCTTACAAAAGGATGATACAATACATATGAAAAATTATTAGCATTCATAATGTTAAAACTCAAAATGTTGCATACATACATTATTTAATTACTTCAAAAAATGAGTGTGATTCTTCCCTTAGGAATGATGAAAATGTCAAAGAATTTAAATGTTCCTCCTCTATATCTCATGATGTAAATGTTGAAAAAATCAAGTGTATGCCTTCTTATCCAAGTAATACTCATGTTGAGAATTTTATTCCTTCTATTGGTGATTCAAATGAAAATAGTCAAATTTGTTCTCCTCAAATTTGTGGTGAGAAAAATGCATGTCCTATGTCTCATATTGTCGTGATTGAAGGAACAAATGAGAGTGTATATGAAAATCATAAGGAAATGACTAACAAATGTGCATTGTTTGGGGACACAAGTAAAGTTTGAAGTATATTTCATGTATCTTTTTAAAATATTAAGTCATGTAAGTCAAAAAAAATCAAAACTAGCATTGCATCTTTTCTCTCTACTTTAAAAAGTAAAACTAACAATGAAAGTTGCATTCTTCCCTCTCATGATGTTGCAAATGAAATATAAAATGTTTATTTTCTTCCCTCATTTGAATTTTTTAATACAAAAGAGCAAATGTTTACAAGTGAAGTTTTTTCCTCCACTCTTATTGAATGTCACAAGATTTTAAATATAATAGCACAATTTAATGAAAATATTAGCAACCTTCATGCTATCTAACATGATATACTCACCTTTTTAATCATGGATACCCTTTTAAAAAATTATGTAAAACCATGTGATGATCCTCCCCTTGATAGTGGAAAAGATTTAATTATTCCTATGTTCCATGTGCATGGTAATTTATAGCCACTATAAAAAGCTTAAACTTATTATTTTTATCTATTATGACTACCATGGGAGATTTGTAACAACAAGTCAACACTCATAAGCTATAAATTTATTCTCATGAGACTATTTTTTAGGAGAATATATTAGCAAAGTAACCTATCGCTAAGAATGTATTTGAGAGTCCTTATCCTTCAAAAATTATTACTCTCAAGTTATAATCCTTTTATGGTCAAGGGTATCCTTTATTTATTTACAATAATATATACACTCCTTTAAACATTGGGCCCAAAATGGAAGATTGCTCTTACAGGCTTTTCATTGCATCTTAACCCAAGGGGCTCTTGATTGGTTTAATAGTCTTCCAAATGGTTTTTTATCAACTTAAAAAAAAATTGAAGATGTATTTATATCACATTTTCATCATTATAACATACCTAATTTACCATTGGAACATTTTCAAGCATTGACACAAATAGAAAATGAGTTTATACAAGACTATGTTATTCGATTTATGGACACTTTATATTCCTCAAATTATACACCCTCAGATTTGGAATTACAATTTATATTTAGTAGAGGTATTCTTTATCTACTTAGATAAAGATAATTACATAATCCCTTTACTTCATGTGAGATCTTATATTGGGATGTGCACAAATATGCAATCAATTTAATGAATACTCAAACCAAGTTGCTTATCTCTTCACCAATAACTATTCATGATAAAAATAATTTTCCAAGGAAAATAAACAAGTTACAAAAGATCATGAACCTACAAAATATATATGGAAATCTAAACAAATACATATAGATTCCCAAGATATTTTTACAAATGCTTTAGAATCAATGACAAAACCAAACTAGCAGTTTCATTACTAGATAATCATTATAGTCGAGATTTATTATTTCCAACAATTTTTCATTACATACAATGATTTCCTTATTATTTAAAAATTAAAAATTTAATTTAATTGAAATATCTCATACTAATATTTAATTTACCATATCCAAACATACATTACCAAAATAAATACAAGTAATGTATACACAATGAATAAAGAACTAAAAGTACACTTTCAGGTAAAGTAAGAATACCAAATACTAACCTACCAAAGGACCATGATAAATTACTAATTATAATATGTTTTCCCCCAAAAATATCACTCATTTTTTGGACAACATTTGAACTATTTTGGTCCTCAGACCAAAATAATCTTTGCCTTTCTTGAAATTTGTTCTAAGCATTCAAATTCCTCATTTTTCAAGCTTCTAAAAAAATCTACGGACTCTACAGGATTGAATCTATGGACTCTATAGGCTTGAATCTACAGACTCTGTAGGCTTGAATCTACAGACTCTATAGGAAGACAATCTATAGACTCTAAAAGAAGAAAATCTATGGACTCTGTAGGCCAAGTTCAACGGACTTCATAGGTTGATTTCTACAGACTCTGCAAGAAAGAAGAAAGATCTCAACACTTAGGCGATTTCAAAGTTGGTTCAATGACAAGGCTCAACCAAAAGAGTTCATCGGTAAGATTCTAAGCAAGGATTGAACCATTGAACCATTGAACCTTGAACTATTTTGGTTTAATGGGTTCAATGGGTTCAAAGGTTCAACATTAGCAGCAAGAGTTCAACCACTTCAAGGTTCAAGGTTCAACAGGTTCAAAAGCTTCTACAAGTAGGTTCAATCAAAAGAACAAGTTTTCAACATTTGAATCATTGAACCATTGAACTATTGAACCACTTTGGTTCAAAAATTCAAAGGTTCAATAGGTTCAATGACCAAATGGTTTAATGCGTTTGTTTCAAAAAGATCAAAAGGACTTGGCAAAATAAAATGAATGAACCGATTAAACCATTGAACCACTTTGGTTCAAAGGTTCAACGAGTTCAATGAGGCTTGTTTCAAAGAATCTTGGTTCAAGTGGTCAAAGGGAATGAACCATTGAACCATTGAACCAAAGTTGGTTCAATCAGTTGGTTCAATCGATAGGTTCAAGGGGTTGCCCCAAAGCCAAAGGATCAAACAACCCTTGCGGAGGGTAGTGAACCAAGGCCTAAAACCCTTGCAGAGGGCAACAAGAAAAAACTCGATAGAACTCAGTGGATGTTGCCAAGTGTCATCTTCTAAGCCTCATTTCACTTTGTTTCTAAGAGAAATGGATGCTGTCACTTGTCACAATTTGAAATTCACATAAAATTGACTAACGCAAATTTCCAAGGGACAAACAACCCTTACAAAGGACACTCAGAAGCCAAAATGAACTATTGTAAAAACTCAAAAGGCTAATTTGGAGCTCAAACAACCCTTGCAGAGGGAAGGAAGGAGGCAAATGGACCAATTGAAAAGATTGAAAAACAAAGCAAAGCCTGAAAAAAAGACTAAGGCAAGAAATTAATTCTTTTAGACTTTTGTCTGAAGGAATTCCTTCAGACAAAAAGTCCAAAGAAATTTGGGGAAGCTATGGGAGAAAAGCCCGAAAGAATTTCTGAAGGCCAAAGACAAAGCAACCGAAACAATTCTTGTAGAATTTTTGTCTGTGGGAAAATGTCCACGGATAAAGTCCACAAGAAAGCTCCAAAGGACTCTGAAGACAAAAGGCTGCTAAAGGACCCCAAAGGGTAGGTGCCCTTGCAGGGGACTCTTGGTTGCCAAATTAAAGGACACTTCCCCAAAACTGAAGGGTCACCTTCCCTTCGAGAGGATGAAAAACAAGCAATCCAAAGGAAGCAAGTAGTAAAAAAGGCTAAATCAAGAGAAAGCCGAAGCAAGTCTAAGGAGTGATGTGCCTGAAGACGTCAAAGTCAAGAACGATGAACTAGCTGTTGGAAATTCAAATGTAGTGACAGGTGTACAAACATCATTTTCAAGGTTCATAAAATTGCTGTTGATTTTGAAAAGCCTTAAAGAAGAGCCAAAGAACTTAGCGACCCACCAAAAGAATCCTAAAGGCCATCTGAAGACCGCCATAAGGGCAGATACCCTTGCAGGGGGCTCTTCCCGACCCAAAATGGACTCAAATGCATTTAAAGGCTTTAAGGCCAAGGCCGAAAGGAAGAACCACTAAAAGGAGCATAAAGAGTAAGAATGACCAAAAACATTTGCACATCAGATATGTTTATAGAAGTAGACTACTAGGTGGATATTGAAAGATGAAAAATTTCAATAGCGTGACTCATTTCTTTGCATTGAGAAAAGCAAATGGGTAAATGCCCCTAAATTTTAGCCTATCTTCTTAACAAAATTCAATGCAACATGATGTGTTACTATTCCCAAGTCCTTCTTGAAGAGGCTATATAAGGGACTCTCTTGTTAGTGTAAAAGGGAACTCTCTGATTATCAGAAACAAAACTCTACCCAAATTGAAAGGAATTATTGAGACTTTGAGCTCAGATTGTTGATCATATTTTGTTATTGGAATAAGAAAGCAAGTGACTTTTTAGACTTTGTGCTGTGATATCTTTGTTAATGGGGAAATTGTTCTTATGTCTTTTTCCTTAATATATTTTTTATTCCTTTAATTTAATAAGCAGAATTAGTGAAAGTAATCAGGAAGGCATCCTGAAGCCAACTATGGAGAGACTTTGTGCCCCCATAATTGCCTTTAGTGTTTTTTCTTTTTGTTTCTATGTAAAGGACCTTGGGATGAATTTGTGCCCTCATTATCCTTCGTATCTCATTCTTGGGCAATTTAGGTAGAGATTTTGTGTTACATCTCAATTTGTTGGTTACTACAACCTTGGTTACATTTTGTAATTACTACCAGGAAGATTCTTATAGTTTGATGAATAGTACTTCTAAAAGAAGAGGAGTGCTTTCTATCATTATCCCTAAGATTTCTCCTTTGATTTGCACACATCATCTCTGAAAAAGGAGAGATGGATGATTTATCCTACCCTTGAGTATTATTTTCTATATATATATATATATATAGGGAACCTCCCCTTGATGAGAGGAGAGATTAGTCCCCTTTTGATGTGGTAAACCTACACATTTGGCCGACCAATCTTCCTACTTTGGATGATCAGACCTATTTTGTTTATCAGTATGCTGATCGACAAAATATTCAACCAACATAATACACACCATATAAAGATATCAAGCACACTTAAACATGTTCTTATTATTATTACTTTAAAGAAACCATAAAACATGATAGATTATGTAATGAAAAATATTTCTCCTATACATACTCCTTGGCAATACCACCAATTTATTGCACCAAGTTCATAGAGAGGAGACACCTATGAGCATCTATTTGATGAGATCATAGGATAGTTATTTCTTTTCAAATATTCCAAATTACCAAAAAAATTGAAATCTTCAAAAATCCAAAAATATTTTCAGCATTTACATGTTCTATTAACTCATTGATATATATGTTGTTGGTTCCATGTTGGTATATGGAAAATCAATATTTTTTATATATTCATGTGTTTCAATTTTATTTTGAGTGTGATAAATGCATACATAGATACATGATTTATGCACTTTTAGATGTTGGTCTTTCCCTCTACTCACAATACTAAGACATTAGGGACATCCACCTTATTTGATCATGATACATCTAGGTTATATCATTTTACGGTCATTTTACATTCTCATGTTTTAGCTTATATATACTTACACATGACTTTATCTATAATTATATCTTATACAAGCTACATGATATACTATGCACTTGACATTTTTCTCTAACATATTTGATCCATAGGATACTATGATATGTTTATGTTCGTTGCTTATGCTTTCCTTTATGTGCACTTATTTGAGTGTCTTGCCTTGCTATTGTCTTGATTGTTTGAGCATTTGAATATAATATTTTGTTTACATATCCTATGCTTATGTGTGAGTTATTTTAAATTTGGACATGTCATTATTTATCATATGGACATTTTAGTATGTCATCCTTGCTTTTTTGGACATTTGACTAAGTCATGTCCTTTTGATTGTGTAACATTTGAACATGCCCCTTGTTTGTAGTGTCCTAGGACCATTATATGTTGAATTGATTTTGAGTTATCTTCTGTATGTGATTTTTTTCTTGTTTATTTTATACTATTACTATCTATACATTTCCATGATATTGATCATGAATCTTAGGACTTCATGTGATCACATTTTTCTATGTGCTTCAATGCTACATTTACCTAGACATGTTCTTCTATATGTTTCATGGTTCCATTCATAAATTATATAGTTATTTTACCCTTTTGAGGTGACGTGACTAACATTTTATATTCTTACATCCCCTCAAAGGGGGGGAATCAGTGGGGTAATGTCATAGAGGCATGTTCTCCACATTTAGCATAATTTTTAGATTCATTGGGGGTATGATTTAGAAGCATGTTCTCCATACTTATTCAATATTTGACACACCCAAATTTAGTGGGAGCATGTTTTGGAAACATGTCCTCCATAGTGGCACTTATATTAGTTTTTAGATTTAGTAGGGGCATGCTTTGGAAACATGTTATCCACACTTATTCAATATTTGACACACATATACTCAAAGGGGACATGTTTCAAAAGCATGTTATCCACACTTATTTACATTTGACACAATTTTTAGATTCAATGGGGGCATGATTCAAAAGCATGTTTTCCACACTTATTCAGTATTAGACATAGATAAATTCAGTGGGGGCACATTTTAGAAATATGTCCTCCACATTTTTGATTATTTCATTTTTTATATTTATCCATATATAGTGGGGGAATGATTTGGAAACATGTTCTCCACACTTACATAGTTTTTGAATTGTTCAAAGTGTTGGTTGAATATTTTGTCGATTAGCATACTGATAAACAAAATAGGTCTAATTAGCCAAAGTAGGAAGATTGGTCATCCAAATACTCAAGGGTAGGACAAACCATCCATCTCTCTTTTTTCAGAGATGATGCATGTGGATCAAAGGAGAAATCTCAAGGGAAATGACAGAAAGCACTCCTCTTCTTTCATAAGTACTATTCAGCAAGCCACAAGAATAATCCTAGTAGTAAAAGAAAAATGTAACTAAGGACACAGTAACCAGCAAATTGAGATGTAGCACAAAGTCTCCACCTAAATATCTTGAGAGTGAGATACGAAGGACAATGGGAGCACAAAGTTGTCCCAAGGTCCTTTACACAGAAATGAAAAGAAAATGCACTAAAGGCAATTATGGGGGCACAAAGTCTCTCCACAGTTGACTTCAAGACACCTTCCTGACTACTTTCACTAGTTCTACTTGTTGAATTAAAGGAACATAAAATATATTAAGGAAAAAGACATAAGAACAATTTCCCCAACAACAAAGATATCACAGCACAAAGTCTAAAAAGTCACTTACTTTCTTATTCCAATAACAAAATATGATCAATAATCTGAGCTCAAAGTCTCAGTAATGCCTTTCAATTTGGGCATAGTTTCATTTATGATTGTCAAAAAGAGATCTTTTTACACTAATAAGAGAGTCCCTTATATAGCCTCTTCAAGACGGACTTGGGAAAAGTAACACATCATGTTGCATTGAAATTTGTTAAGAAGACAGGCTGGAATTTAGGGGCATCTACCCATTTGCTTTTCTCAATGTAGAGAAACAAGTCACACTATTGAAAGTTTGCATCTTTCAATGTCCACCTGGCGATCTGATCCTTCTTCATCATTCCTCCTTTTTTGGTTAATTGAATTGGGTCCTTGATTCAATTTGATACTCTGTTCCTTAATCACTTCCTACTGATCTTGGCCTTAAATCCTGTGAATGCATTTAGGTTTGTAGATTACAAGGATCAACGGCTATTTTATGAGCTTTGAAATTGATGTTCCCGCACCTGTCACTATGTTTTCAATGGTTAGTTCACTGTTCTTATATTTGACATCTTCAGGTGCATCACCCCTTGGTCCTTCTTTGGCTTTCCTATTTTGCATCCTCCCAAAGGGAAGGTGACCCTTTGGCTTTGGGGAAGTGTCCTTTAAGTTGGTAGTTGAGATTCCCCCACAAGGGCACCTACCCTTCGGGGTCCTTCGATAGCCTTTTCTTTGGAGTCTCTCGTGGATATTCCCACAAACGTTTTCCCTGGGCTTTCTCTGCAGGCATTTTCCTTGGGTTTTTTTTGTGGGCATTTTCCCTAGGATTTTTCTATGGGCATTTTCCTGTGGACAAAAAGTCTGTGGAAATTTCCAGCAGACAAAAAGTTCGTGGAATTATTAAGATCACTTTGCCTTTCGTCTTTGGAAATTCCTTCAGGTTTTCCTCACGCAGCTACTTTCCCAAATTATTTCATAATTTTTATCTAAAGGAATTCCTTCGAACAAAAAGTTTGAAGGAATTATGCCTTAGACTTTTTCAACTACGTTAGACAAAAATTTGAAAGAATTTACCTTTGTGGTTTCTTTGAAAATGACCCTTTTAAAGGGTGTTTTTGTCAACCAAGTGCCCTCCACAAGGGCACTTGTCCTTTGGGAGGCTCTTTTGAACTTTTAATTTGAATTGCTCTTTTGAACTAATTGTTGAACCAAGCTTTAAACCACACTTTGAACCAAGCTTTAAACCAAGCTGATGATCCCTTTGATTTGGCTAAGTCTTTTGAAAATTCCTTCATTGAACTAAACACATTGAACTTGTTAAACCTTGAACCCATTAAACCTTTAAACCAAAGTGGTTCAATGGTTCAACAGTTCAATGGTTCAAGCCTTCTTCTCTTTCATAAGTGTTTTGAAGCCATTGAACCTTGAAGTGGTTGAACTTTGAACCTTGATGAAGTGCTTAAATCTTGCCGATGATGTTGAACCTTTGAACTTGTTGAACCCGTTGAACCAAAATAGTTCAAGGTTCAATGGTTCAATGGTTTGATCCTTAGATGCTTGCCGATGGACATTTTTGATTGAACCAAGGCACTGAAACAAATCTCAAAAATGACTAAGTGTTGGAAACTGATTCTTTTGATTGTACTCACCTACATAAGCCTTTGAACCTATAGAAATCAACTTGTAAAGCCCATTGAACTTGGCTTGCAAAGTCCATAGATTCAAGCCTGTAGAGTTCATAGATTCTTGAAAAGCTTGAAAAATGAGGAATTTGAATGCCCAGGACAAATTTTGGAAAAGGAAGAGATAATTTTGGTCAGTAGGACCAAAATAGTTCAAATGTTGTCCCAAAAATGAGTGATATTTTTCGGGGGACAACAGCTGGCTCTAGTTGGGGAACTTCTATCAATTGCAAAAAGAATTGAAGGGAGTAGAATCCAGAATCTCCAGTGTCTTCATGTGTACCATTGGGCTATAGAGTCATGCTACCCAAAAATGAAAGGCATCAAAAATGGAAACAAACAAAATAAAATAGAATTAAAAACTATACAAATATACATATATATAGATGCAATGATCTGATACTTCAAGAATTAAAGTATTTCAGATGCTTCTTCTTAAGAGATAGTGAAAATAGTGCTTTATCTTGGTAAACCAGTAGGAAACCATTTTGCCCCCAGAAATGGTGATGGGTGAATGGAGCTCTCCACTAGGAAACCAATTTTTTGTGTCTTCCTCTTGGCTTTTTCTTCTTCTTGTCCCATGGCAGGATGTGGTCTTCAATTTGAAATCCATAACTCCTTGCTTTCTTGGTGAAGGGTTCCTTTTCCTAATTTTGATTTGTAGGAGCATGGTCCATTACTATAATTAGTTGTTCTTTTGGTTCAATCCAGTATATGATTGGATTATCCACATCAAACTCTTAAAAAACTATCAGCTTATCATATCCTTTGATGTGAAGGAGTTTGATTTCTTCATCTTGAGCAATCTTCAATCTGAGTAATAGAGATTTGCATCTAGCTGTGGTGTTGGTGTTGCTAACTTACAAATTACATGAAGGAAGAATATCTTCTTGAGGAGATATCAACATAATCTTGACTCCAATGTTGGTGGAAGAATTGCTACCATTGGATTCCAGGATCCAAGCATCATCAGAAGCTGATCTTCTATCAAATTTCTCTTCATCAGAGATGGAAGATCCTTCTTGATTTGTACTGCACCCTACTAATTCTTCTGATGCCTTATTTGGATGAAATCCTAGATTGCCAGCTATAGGACTTTCATCAGCTAAGACATGAGCATCCTTTGTGGTCAAGAGGTAATTACCCCTACCTGAAGACTCAAATAGAATTTGAACTATAGGGGCTAACATTTGGGTAACCACAATCTTTACCTCAGACATGTCTGCACCTGGTTCTCCACCAATGTTTAATTGCTCAGGATTGGCTTGCAGGGATTCAAACTTAGTCATCTAAATTTTAGATTTCTTGACATGATCAATCATGGAAAATAACTGAGATGGATTTGGAAGAGAGAATGGGAGTTCATCCTTTTGTTTTTTGGGAGGGGGAGGACTGATCTGCAAATTTGAAGTAGAAAATGCAGAGATGTTCAATGTACTTACTTCTTTGGCAATCATTGGGTCCTTTGACTAGAAATAAAGAGGGATTCTCTGCTCAGCAATTGAAATTATTGGTTGGAGTCGCTCCTCTATCTTCTCTTTGTTAGCCTACTGGGCTGACTGATTCTGGGACCTAGTGAATACTGCATATGATCCTTCAACTACTTCACCTTTACTTCTGGGTTCATCCTAGAAATTCAAGAAACCAATGTGGGAGTTTCCAGCTGATTCTTCTAGATCCTCTCTGAAGAGATCAGTGTCTTTTTCTTGCTTGAACTCAGGTTGAAAATAGAAAACATGTTCTATTTCTAGATATCTAACTACTGAGTTGGTTAGAGGTGCTTTAAGGACAGGGTTCCTCTATGGGGGAGGAAGATGATTTTGTTGTCCTTGACTTCTGGTAGCATTACCTTGATATGGCTGATTAGGGAATGTCCTCCTTGGTATATATTTATATAGAGGAGTAGAAGACATACTTTATGCCATTTGCCTTTTTAAGGCTAGCAATTCATTTTCTAGCTTTTGTACCATTGGGTCAGTGGTGAATATGGGTGAGTATTTAGAAGATGAAGAGGATTTGCCTTTGTTTGAGTCTCTCCTTATCTTTCTTGCCAAGATAAGGTCATCTTCTTACTCAGTAGCCAAGTCCTGAGCTACAACAAGATCTATATGACCAGCTAATCTTAGCAAAAAACTCACTTCAGGTAGTTGTGAATTGATGAAGAAGCATTTGAGGTTCTGAGGTGTTGGCTAGGCAACCATGGGAATCTTATGCCTCAACTTGTCAAACTTGGTAATAAAATCCCTCATAGGCTCATGAGGCTCTTTTTTCATCTGAGTGAGTTGGGCCAGCAAGGCATGTGCATCTTTTGTAGGCTTGAACCTTGCTTCAAACTTGGCTTTGAGTGTATCCCAGTCAGTCACTGATTTAGCTTGCAAATGGTAAAACTAGTCTGCAATAGCACCTTGTAGTGTCTCCACAAAAATCCTGACTACCATGTCTTCAAATTCCACCCCTATAACACCACAGGCTATGCTAAAGGCTACAATGTGCTCACCAGGGTGAACTATCCCATCACCAAAGAATTTGGGGAAATTCTTTCTTGAACTACGTGGGAGTTCATGCAAAGGTGGAGTCAAATTGAGTGGGCCAAAAGAGTTACCCTAGGGGCCTCGAACTGCCATGATTTAACTAAGAAAAATAGAGATAAAAAATTTAGATGGAGTAGCCATATTACAAAACAAAAATGGAAAAGGACTGGCTCAACTTCAACTTGAGGCTTGAGGCTTCAAACTGCGCACTCTTTCCCAGTAGCTCTAGTTTTGCAGACCATATAAAATAATAGAGGTGGAGGAAGATGGTAAGGCTATAATGAATAATGCGGAAGACATGAAACAGAGTCACCAAAAATTGTTGGTTGAATATTTTGTCGATCAACGTATTGATAAACAAAATAGGTTTGATCAGCCAAAGTAGGAAGATTGGTCATCTAAATGTGTAGGTTTACCACATCAAAAGGAGACTAATCTCTCCTCTCATCAAGGGGAGGTTCCCTATATATATATATATATATATATATATATATATATAAATAGAAAATAATACTCAAGGGTAGGACAAAATATCCATCTCTCTTTTTTCAGAGATGATGCATGCGGATCAAAGGAAAAATCTCAACGGAAATGACAAAAAGCACTCCTCTTCTTTTAGAAGTACTATTCAACAAGCCACAATAATACTTCTGGTAGTAAACGCAAAATGTAACTAAGGATGGAGTAACTAGAAAATTGAGATGTAGCATAAAGTCTCCACCTAAATTGCCCAAGAGTGAGATATGAAGGACAATGGGGGCACAAAGTCATCCCAAGGTCCTTTACATAGAAATGAAAATAAAACACACTAAAGGCAATTATGGGCACACAAAATCTCTCCACATTTGACTTTAGGACACCTTCTTGACTACTTTCACTAATTCTACTTGTTGAATTAAAGGAATAGAAAATATATTAAGGAAAAAGACATAAGAACAGTTTCCCCAACAACAAAGATATCATAGCACAAAGTCTAAAAAGTCACTTGCTTTCTTATTCCAATAAAAAAATATGATCAACAATCTGAGCTCAAAGTCTTAGTAATGCCTTTCAATTTGGGCAGAGTTTCATTTCTGATTGTCAAAAAGAGATCTTTTTACACTAACAAGAGAGTCCTTTATATAGCCTCTTCAAGACGGACTTGGGAATAGTGACACATCATGTTGCATTGAAATTTGTTAAGAAGACAGGCTAGAATTTAGGGGCATCTACCCAATTACTTTTCTCAATTTAGAGAAACAAGTCATGCTATTGAAAATTTGCATCTTTTAATGTCCACCTAGCGATCTGATCCTTCTTCATCATTCCTCCTTTTTTGGTTAATTGAATTGGGTCCTTGATTCAATTTGATATTTTGTTCCTTAATTGCTTCCTATTGATCTTGGCCTTAAAGCTTGTGAATGCATTTAGGTCTGTAGATTACAAGGATCAACAACTATTTTATGAGCTTTGAAATTGACATTCATGCACTTATCACTACATTTTCAATGGTTAGTTCGCTGTTCTTGAATTTGACATCTTTGGGTGCGTCATCCCTTGGTCCTTCTTCAACTTTCCTATTTTGAATTCTCCTAAAGGGAAGGTGACCCTTCAGATTTGGGGAAGTGTCCTTTAAGTTGGCAGTTGAGAGTCCCCCGTAAGGGCACTTGCCCTTTGAGGTCTTTCGGTGGCCTTTTCTTTGGAGTCTCTCGCGGACATTCCCGCAGACTTTTTCCCTGGGCTTTCTTTGTGGGCATTTTCCCTAGGCTTTTTCCATGGGAATTTTCCCCAAGATTTTTCTATGGGCATTTTCCCATAGAAAAAAGTTCACAAAAATTTCCCACAGACAAAAAGTTCATGGAATTGTTTTGATCGCTTTGCCTTTCATATTTGGAAATTCCTTTGGGTTTTCCTCCTGTAGCTGCTTTCCCAATTTCTTTTAGACTTTTTGTCTAAAGGAATTCCTTCAGACAAAAAGTCTGAAGGAATTATGCCTTAGAATTTTTCAATTGCTTTAAACAAAAATCTGAAAGAATTTACCTTAGCGGCTTTTTTAAAAATGACCCTTCTGAAGGGTGTTTTTGTCAACCAAGTGCCCTCCACAAGGGCACTTGTCCTTTGGGAGGCTCTTTTGAACTTTTGATTTGAACTGTTCCTTTGAAATAACCATTGAACCAAGCTTTGAACCAAGCCAATGATCCCTTTGATTTGGCTAAGTCTTTTGGAAATTCCTTTGTTGAACCAAATGTGTTGAACCTGTTGAACCTTGAACCCATTGAACCTTTGAACCAAAGTGGTTCAATGGTTCAACGGTTCAATGGTTCAAGCCTTCTTCTCTTTGATAAGTGTTTTGAAGCCGTTGAACCTTAAAGCCATTTAACTTTGAACCTTAATGGAGTGCTTAACTCTTGTCGATGATGTTGAACCTTTGAACTTGTTAAACCCATTGAACCAAAATAGTTCAAGGTTCAATGGTTCAATGGTTGGATCCTTAGATGCTTGTTGATGGACATTTTTTATTGAACTAAGGTGCTGAAACAAATCTTGAAAATGACTAAGTGTTGGAAACTGATTCTTTTGATTGAACTCACATGCAAAAGCCTTTGAACCTATAGAAATCAACTTGTAAAGCCCATTTAACTTGGCCTGTATAGTCTGTGGATTCAAGCCTGCAGAGTCTATAGATTCCTGAGAAGCTTGAAAAATGAGGAATTTGAATGCCCAGGACAAATTTTGGAAAAGGAAGAGACATTTTGGTCTATAGGACCAAAATAGGTCAAATGTTGTCCCAAAAATGAGTGATATTTTTTGGGGGATAACACAAAGCACATAGTTACGTGATTCAGATTCATAGTTATGGTAGAATTATATATATTGATACCATTGTTATACACAGTTTCAACCTAAAAATCATTTTTAGATTTCAAAACACTCTTCTATGGACTGTCATCACCTACCAAGTTATAATTTTATGGACTGTATTTATATAATCTACTATAGTAGTTGGTTCACTTTTATTATGGTTGAGGTGATTAAATCACTCAATATTTCCAAGTTTTTAGGTTAGAATGGATTATATCTACCCTCACTCATTTTATAGTGTGAGTTGACTTGGTTCACTCACACTCACCAGGTTATAATTATGACCAGGTTACATGATTGAGCTAATCTCAACTGTGAAGTGGAAACTCACATTTTTGCCAAGGTTAGAGGCATGTGCCTTCTAATATATCTCTATCTCTTTAGATATATGAACTTTATACATTTATATGTATTTGTCCTAATCTTAGTTTTAGAGCCTTATAATGATACATATTTCGAATCAACTTGTCAATAGGCAAGGTGATTACATCAATACATAGGTGTACTCTTAAACCTTACACTTTCAATTTCAATATTTTTAATTCTTACAATTTTAGATTATATGCACTTATTATTTACTGTAACATGCTCTTGGTTGTAGTTCAGTTATCAGTGAATTAGTCAAGTTGGACTCAAACAAAGGCAAGGTGTGTTATACACACCCAAGCACACATTTATTCTACTTTAAACCATCAATTTCATTACTAGATTAAAAAGGGGTAACTATAGATTATATTTATGGATTATATATAACCTCAATATTTTACACTTGGAAAACTTAGAACTTGGATATTATTATTAGTTTTGGACCTTTCCCATTTTCAAAAGTCTTGAATCTACTCTAGCTTATGCCCTTTAGCCTATCTCTTGGTTTGACCAGTCTTATGTTGATGACTCAGACTTGCTATCTTACTAAATTTCTTAAACCCTACTTATCTTCCACCTATGTATGTTTAAATAATATACCTACTTTCATATTCCCTAGATAATAACATCCTATATAGACACCTACATTGATGCAAGTGTCCTGATCTAGCACAAGTGTCTAGTGTCCAAAATTCATCTATTTTTCAAATGAAACATATATTCATGGTTGTTATAAGTTATTTAATGTGATTTACTTATCAAAATATATTGATATAAATATAAAATCAACCCTCATTAATTTCTCACCTAGAAACATCTTACCTAGTCACCAAACAACTTACAAAATGAGCTAAATCAAAGACTGAAGTGAGCAAAGCTTTCCTATTTTCTCTTATTTCCATATAACTCATAGGGACAACACATACATAAGTCTAAAGTAATAAAGGATTAGCTAAAGAGTTATATTTTATAAGTTACAAGCTAGGTAGCTATTATATTTACTTTCCACATATTACATGATTGACACACAAACCAACACGTAGCAGAGAACTACTTCAATCTGAGGCCTTATTTAGATTATTGGATTTGTAGGAAATTTTCATTGATAAAGGAGTACTTGGGGTCAAATTGACATCATGTGCCCACTAAGACATTTTTCCAAAGGCATCATTCAAGGGAAAATAAGAGTGAACCTAGGGTTTTGATCAATAATGTAGATACCAAAAAATTGCACATTTATATTTTTTAATGACTAAATACTTTAAGATCCCCTAAAAATTCTTAAAAATTCCTAAGACCCCCTTAACCCAGTTACATATCTATTCTCCTAGTCACAAATATCATTCAAAATCACTATTTGAAAGTATTATTCAAAAGTATTATTCACTGTCACTATTCACTATGAGATCCACTATCACTATTCATGATGACATGGCATTTGACTTGGAGGCGATATGGTAAGTGACATGTCTTAGAAGTGATGTAGTTTGATGTGGGACATCATACCCCACTTGGGACCCTTCCCAAAGTGCTTGATGACCTCATTCAAGCATCACAATCCCCCCCTTGGTAAATGTGGTAAATTTCCCCTTAAGGGGTCATTATTCAACATGTATTTTATCTTATCACATGAAATTAGAATTCAAAAAGAGATTCCTACCTATTTAAGACTTTGGGAAAGAAAAAGGGCACCCATTTTTGACCTTTTATCACAAATGGAGGCTCACCAACCAAAATGGGAGACTTTCCAACCCACATGGGAATCCCCACCAACCTCACCTTGGACTTTTCATCCCCCACATGGAAAATGGCATCACATTTGGTGTGACACCTCTTTAAATGCTTGTGTGAAAGCAAGAAAGGATGGGGAGAAGTCTTTAAGCCTCATTCAAATCCATGTGCATGATTTCCATTTAAAAATGGAGACTCACAAACCCACATGGGAATCCTCACCCACCTCACCTTGAATAAATCATGAGCCCACTTAGAGAAATTTGAATTGCTTCACTATACCTCTATTTTGGCATGTTTCTTCACACAAAAATTCTATAAATACCCCCCTCTCCTTCACCCAAGGTTTTTTTGGAGGAGGTCATCATCTTGGAGGTCATCATAATATTAGAGAAAAAAATATCAAAGTAATGAAGCTCTACTGAAATTGCTTCAAGCTTCATCAACATTTGATCATCATCAACATCTTCAAGCCACTTCAACAATATTAAGGTAATTTACTTTGTTTTGTAATTTCAGTTCTTTCTTTATTTCCCTTTGACCTTCTCTTTTCTTAACCCACATACTCTTGAGACCTTAAACTCTTCCTCTTCATCCCATTCATCTCATTTAATCCCTTTGGCTATTTTCATTTCATTTTCCCCCTTTATCCCATTCACCTCTTTGCCTCATTTACCTCTTTTCCCTCTCTTCCATCTTTACCTTTCTTTTTCTTTTACCATATTTACTTATTTGCCTCATTTATCTATTCATCCCTTTGTATACTTGCAGCCTTGATCATCTACCCAAGCCAACAAAATGATCCTTATGGCCCTCACCACTTTACCAAAGCAAAACCATAACCTTTACCAATTTTTAGCATTGGTATTAATTAAACTATTGCGTTCATTTAGTTATCTTTTGCAAAGAATTTAAATTTTTTGTATCACATTTAGTTATTTTATATTTTAGTATCATTTATTTTATATTTTTATACAAAATATACTTCTTTTATCATTCCAACTTAAGTGTTTTGAAGAAGGTGGATTGACAGCCTCCTAAAAAGCTTTCACTTCTCGGATCTAGCTCACGCTAGGCAATCCACCCAACTACTTGTCTAACAAACAAGTTTTTGTGGTAGTATTTTCTTATTTGTAGGTATTCTTCCCTAGAAAAAGAAGAGTTATACATAATTTTATAGATTTAATGCATGCACTTTAATAGGTATTCTTCCACACCCTTCATTCCTAGTTTCTTTCTTTTCAAAAAACAAAAAAGTAAGAAAAGCAAAAATATATAGAAACATTTTGGCACGTCCGGTGGGACCTTTGAGTTTTCTTGAGTTCATAGATGTTGTAGGACATTTATAATTTCATTAGTGAAAGTAATTTAGTTTCATTCTATAAAAATTAAGCTTTCTTTCTTACTTAATAAAAAATAAAATACAAGTTTTAGTTGCATTTTTAGAAAAGTTAAAGTTTATTTTCTTTGCATCTTTAAAAGAAATAAAAAGAAAAATCATCCTAGGATTAGGACTTGCATTTTCATATTTCATTTAGAGATTTTGTATACATTTAAATAAATCTGAAATTTATTTTGGGTTAAAAAAAAACACTTTGCATCCATTGAATTGCTTGCTGATCTTAGTTCATCTAGTAACTAGGAGGAATAGTAATTTTATTGTAGCTTTCACTTATCTTCACACACTAAGCCAAACCACTAAATAATTAACACATCAAAGCAGTATTTGAGAGAAGGACCAACTAGGATTTCATCACCTAGTGGCAACCTTACCCCCTCCCAGCTATCCCACTTGGATTTCACCACCAAGGGGAGAACCAACTCAGCTCTCTAGTTGAGTATAAACTCTAGACTAGGTATATCTTGGCTAAGCACCCATCACCCTTATCACTGTAGGATTATGAAGTGAGGGGATAGGCCCCAATACCAAGCCACATGCTAAAATTAAACACATATCTTTATTTTTAGCACCTAAACAACCCAAAACCAACCATAGCTTGCCTTTTTATTACCTATATCAAACCAACTTCCCTTCTACACTCTTTAAGGCATAAGCCAAAAGAGATTTAAAAGTAATCCCAGGCTAAACACATTTCTAGTGTTTTTGTTGATTGCTTTGAAATATTTTTGGTTGATTCTTGTTTGATTTGAGAGATTCACCTTTTCATTCCTTATTTTCTCATATGGTCACTACCAGACAACAACTCAAAAATCAAGTTAATCAACCCCCATATTCTTTTGCACCTATGGAATATACCTTAGACATTGAGAGTTCCACTCATGTTAAGAGTTACCCTCTCCTTCTAGGGTCCCAATCATATTTGAAGTATATCTTAACTTTGATACCTTCTTTGATAATATTTAGGTGGCTTTATAGCCCTACCTCAATACCATGCCATACTGCACACCCCTATTGCTTCAGTTTCCTCTACCGAGCCCCCTCTTGGCATGTCACCCCACCTTATGGTGGGTACCACTTCAAACCAACCATTTTTGACCCACACCTCTTCAAATATCCCATCCACCCAAACCCAAACTAGCCTTCCACCCCCCAACCAAACACCTATCACACCCCAAGTGGGTTCAACCCTACCCTTGGTCACCTACACCCCATCCACTATGGCATTATCCTCCACTCCTGCTTCCATCCTCCCTTAGATAGAAACCAAAACCTTAACCACAACCCAATCTCAAAATCTAGTGCTCTCCATACCACAAATACTTCCCCCTATAATCACTTTGGTCACTACCCACCTTTAACCAACTAACCCACTAATCACTTCGATGCTACACATAAACCCTCCAACCTCAACCTTCTAATACATACCCATGACATATTATCAATATATTCCTAACACAAAATTATACATACCTTCACCTTCCACCCAACCTTATGTGACCTCACACACACACCTAGCATCATCCCAACCATCTACTAGTTACTCCCATGTCACCTAACCCCAACAAAATTTGTCATATACCTATCCAACCCAACAACCCCAAATAGACTTGGTCAAGATGCTACTGGAGAAGATAACTACCCTTGAGTCATCCATCTTGGGATCACATAACCTTATCTCTTATGACCAAATTTTCAATGAACCCATCCATCCATCTATCCCTCTCTGACCATATCCTCTACAATGGGAATTACCAAAATTATCTAAATTTCAAAGCAAGGAGGACCCCCAAAAAAATTTAAGAGCATTTAGGCATGTATGTTACTTGATTTCCCATGATGATGCTTTCCTCCTCTGCACATTTCCTATGTCCTTATTTGGACTAGCATTAGATTGGTATAGTGCCATCCCAAAACATTACATCTTCTCTTTCACCCAACTAGCCCAAACTTTTTTGGATCAGTTCTCAATCAATATATCCAAGAAATTTTCTATTACTGAACTCTACTCCATTTGGTAATTCAAAGATGAATCTATTACTGATTTCATGGCTCATTAGAGGAGCCTAATCAACCAAATTTCCTTTTCATTGCCTCAACCTGAGCTTATAGAGCTCTTTACTTGAGTATGTGTAAAACACATCTCATCCACATTGCGTGTCCAAAGCTTCCAAACATTTGATTAATATTTTACCATGGCTCACAAACTAGAGAATAGATCTATTGATGAGGGAAGATTAAAGTTGAAGAACAAAAACCTAAATTACAAAACCAATTATCCCTTCTTTCTAAACTAAACAACACAACTAATACTAATTCCAAGAGCAAATCCACCACCTACGCTATTGTCCTTAAAGTTGTACCTCTACCATTTACCAACCAATAAAATCCAAGTAACCAAACCTTTGAACCCTTTAACTATCCAAACTAAAACCAAAGGAACCAAACTTGGAATTACCATAAGCCATTAACTCCACTTGGGGAGCCTTATCCTTCCATTTTGGAAAAGTTACTAAAAGCCAAAATCATCCAATTTCCACCAATTAAACCACCCCAATAATTTGATACTTCTCACCTTGTTCTCAGTTGGTATAATGAGAATGACCATTGCATTTTTCATTGAGTCATATGACATGACATCAACAGGTGCAATACCTTTAAATACCTTGTCCTATCTTACATTGACAAGGGGGAGCTCACATTGGACAATCCTAATGCACCACTAAACTAAGCCCTTGACATATTCTACAAACCTCTCCCTAATCATGCTCCTTCTACCCCTCATCATGAAAATTTTCCTGAATCATCTCATGAGGTACATACTATTAATGTTGTTACTAGTGAACCCATTGACGAAGAAAATGTTACCTCAACCTTTTCTTTCCCCATTCCCCTATTGGAAGAAAAAAGACTACCTTCTATTCCTTTAGACACTCAAACAAAGGAAACAACCATATCCACACCTCCATTGGAGGATGACACACCTACCTCCCCTATCTTAGAATCATCTACCCTCTCTTTGGAAGATATCTCATAAGAGAAGATGACTCCATCTACCTAACCTCTAATTGCAAATTTTTTTATCAAAGTTCAAGATAAAAGTAAGGGAACCAAATTGGAACTTCTAACCCCTTCTTTGATAGACCAACCTAACCCATCTAAACCAAATAAAACCTCCACCCAACCAACTTAAAACCCTTCCAAATTGATTAACCCTCAAACACTTAAACCCACCAAGAGAACTAAGTGACCAAATCCCCTCTAAAACTATCAACTAAAACAACCAAATAGGTCAAATCACTAAAGGGACCAAAATGCCAAATTTTACCTCCCTCAACCTTGCCCTCCATTCTGGGTCCCCATCCCTCTACCTTAAACACAAAATCCACCATTTTTACCAAACCTCCACCACCTTTATTGGTCACACCTTCATACTTGCTCTCTAAAGCACCTTTCCCCACTACACCAATAATCCCTAAGTTACCTACCTTACCATCATTTGATGTTATCTCATCGACCACCTCACCCAAACCAAAACCATTACCCAAGTATACCACTTTACCTAAGACACCTATCACCAAACCCATGTCCCCACAACCTTATACTTCAATACCTAAAAAAAAAACACTAAACTTTTACCACCTTTAGCTGAATCTTACTTGACCATCTTCCAGTAGTTATTTCAAAGTCCTTCCTTGAGCTTACCACCCATAAACCTTTTGACCCTTCACATACCAAACCCTCTTGGTTTACTGATAACTTGATATGTGCATATCATAGGGCACCAGGACATGACACCAAGAACTATAAAGATCTATAAATGCTAGTTCACAATTTATATGAAGATGATGATCTATTATCAAACAAACCTAATTTATTACCATTGCTAATATAACCACCTACTCAAGCCATCTGATCTTTAGTCTCACCCAAAAGTGAATAGGAGGAACTTAATCAACCATCCAACCTAGAGAGCCCCCTTATCCACACTATTTACATGGTTACCCAATCTTGAGCCCAAAAAAATGATAAAGGGAAGACTAAGGCATACCCCTCCTTGAAATCCCAAGCTAATAATACCCAAAATTCTCCACCTTCAAATAAACCTAAGGTGTCTATCTTAGGTGCCTCTCCATCTAACCCTCCATACCCTAACCCGTATACAATATCCATCTGAAAATCTATCCTCAAGAAACTTCACCAAACTCCAACAAATATGAGCTTATATAAGGTAATCTATACCTCTCCCCATCACTATCAAGTACTCATAGAGGCTCTACAATCCATCGAGGTCCAACCTGATGATCCTCAACCTCTAGCCACTTTTGTTGGTACCCTTCAGATTTCCAACCTTATCACCTTCAAAAATTTAGAAATACCTTTTGTTCATTCAGAGGATCTTGATGTCCATATATTCATTATGGCATATATCAATCAAAATTGCATCAAAAGGGTGATGATTTATGGGGGAGATAACATCAATATTATCTCCTCCCATGCTTATGACCAGCTGTAGTTACCTAAAAACATCATGTCTAAAAGCTTAATCATTCTTCATTCTTTCAATGATACTATGGCTACCACCTTGGGCACAGTTATCCTCCATATTTGTGTAAGACCTCATACTATTATTTAACTCTATTATGTTATATAAGGAGAGTTTTAATACAACATTTTACTTGAATGCCCTTGGATTCATGCCATGAGTTGTGTCCCTTCCACCTTGTTGTGCCCAAAAAATATCATTAATTTTTGGGATAACATTTGAAATATTTTGGTCCTATACACCAAAATTCTCTCTTCCCATCTCAAAAATTGTTATGATCCTTTAAATTCTATATTTTTCAAACTTTTTTCAGCTAAGGGACTTTGCAAGTGCAAAACTACGGACTCTGCAGGCTCAAATCTACGGACTCTACAAGCTTAAATCTACAGACTCTGTAGGCTTAAATCTACAGACTTCATAGGAAAAAATATATGGACTCATTTATACGGACTTCCCTAGTTCTATGGACTCGATCTATGGACTCTGCAGGTCAAACTACAAACTTCATAGATGGTTTCTACGGACTCTACAAGCTAGATTTCTATGGACTCTTTCAAAGTTAGAGAAAACTACAAACTCTATAGGTAGGCTCAAATCTACATACTCTCAAGGCCTCAAACTACAGACTTTGTAGGCTGGTTTCTCAAATCTATGGACTCCCCTAGATCTATGAACTCATTTCTATAAACTCTACAGGTTGGTTTCTACAGACTCTGCAAGAAAGAAATAGGTTCAACATAGCCATTTTTTCAATCGAGAAGTTCAAAAGGGTCTTCCAAGAGCCCGAACGATAAGTGCCCTTGTGGAGGGCACTTAGGAGCTAAAATGGACCCTTGCATCTTTTCCAAAAGGCAACCTTGGAGGTTAAATAGCCCTTACAAAGGGTGGGCAGGGAGCAGGTGGACTATTTCATAGGTTGAGCAAGCAAAGGAATTCCTTCAGACTTTTTATTTGAAGGAAAAGCCTGAAGTAAAGACAAAACCCTGATGGAAAGCAAAAGCCTGGTAGAAGAAACAACAAATGAATTCCTTCAGACTTTTCATCTGAAGGAAAGGAACCAACAAAAGTCTACCAAAGGAAATAAAGCCCGAAGGCTACTCGAAGGATCTCGAAGGGTAGGTACCCTTGAAAGAGGCTCTCATCGAAGGAAGTAGACCATTTCTCAAAGCCCCAAAGGGTAGGTCCCCTCTGGGAAAGATTAAATGAAAAAATTGAAGGAATTTTTGAGGAAAGTGACGGGCCTATAGATGTCAAAGTTGAACATTGTGAACTAGCTATTGATATCTAAAAGTCTAGTGACGTCCCCGTAGCTATCAAATTTAGGGCAGTGAACTAGCTATTGGCTTTCAAGTGACGATGGGCCTGTATGTCAGGATCTTGCTCCACCAAAAGAGCACAATATGATTACCAAACCAAGCAACTTAATATGTGGAAATAACCAGATTCACCAAGTAACTAGAATTCAGAATAACACATGATATGAGAGACAATACACAAATTGTATTAACACTTTATACAGAAAAGAATATAATAAAGAAGATGCCACTTCTTCTCCACCACCTCTTCAGAGGCTCGCTACACCTCAAGTGAACAGTAATTCTTCTCCCCAAAGCTCTCCCTCTCAGGTCCCAACACCCAACTCAAACACAGAGTTGGTGTTCACCTCTTGTGCTCCACGCACAACACAAGTTCTCCACGCACTCCACAAGTACTCCATGTACTCCACAAGTACTCAAGGTACTTCAAGTAGATCTCCCATGAACCTGCAACAACCTAAAATTCAATAGACCATACTTATGGAAGGAACTCCCTTGCCTTCCTCTTTGCACTATCCGAGTACACACCTGTACTCCAAGTAGATCCTGCCTGATACTGCTCCCTGTTGTGTTGCTGTCTATATGATTCTGCACACCTGCAAATCAACCCGGTTCTGCACACCTGTGAACCTTGACCTTACACACACATACCCCTGCAGATCAACAATCTTACTTACCATGTAGATCTCCTATATAGGCCATGCAATTGTGACCAAAATCCTACACACCTGAAGAATCCTGCTGACTCTCCAAAACCAACACTTACACTTGGTACTGTGGAACTAGGAGGAACACCCTTGCTCACCTCACACACAAAAGGAACAAACTTTGCTCAACTCAAACTAGAACACTTTTCCAATACAACCATGAGTCTATTATATAGATCTCATCCAAACAATAATTAGATCCGCATCTCTCAATCTAAAAATAGATCTAATCATGCAAACACTTGGTTCGTTAGCTAACTGGCTGTAATAAGCTCGCAGTCGAACCACACAGGAGACCGACGTTGGTCCCTATTTGCCTAGGGGTCACTGATGCTGGCCGATCCATGACTGACGTCGGTTGCTTTCCTGTCGCCTACCTGCTGACGTCGGTTGGCCAGACCAACGCCAAAGACTGTGACACTCAACAACTCATCTTGCAACCTCCTCCATGTTTGCATTAGTGAATCTTTTAGCTCCACAACCTAACAATCTCCCACTTGGAGATAAATAGCTGCACTGTACCTGTACCTGTACCCTATTTAATCTATTTCCTAGTTTATATCCCTCTTCAAGCTCAATCTTGAAGACAACCCACCACACAACCTGTGATGTACCTCCTGTCATCCGAGTACCCTACCACATCCGAACCTACAAATCCATGTAGTGAAGTCCTGACCCTGCATAGCATGAATCCCTACTGCCGGTACCTCTCAAGTACTTGAGAACCCACTTCCCCGAATTGGCTCCTAACTCTTTGACAGCTCCCACTGCATGGGAATACTCAGATCTATACCAGACCTCATGTGATTTCAGACACTGTACCTGTCCAGCCCTTAGTGTGCTCTGGCTCTGCATCCTGAACCTCGCCAACACCTGATTCACATCAGCTCCCACTCGAGACAAAATCAACCTGTGATCTCCATGTCTCCCATGTCAAAGAACTTCGCTGCTCCAAACTCCTCCTGACATGCCACTGAACTAATCTTACCCTTAGCTCAGCAAAACCCTGTATGTACACCCCTGCTAGCTAGCATACTATCCACATACAACAATAGAATGATGTCATGACTCATCATCCACCTGGTAAGGCAAACCACAGTAGTTACCCTGACATTGACTGAAGCCATGCTTCGTCCTCCACCTGTCAAAACCTGTACCACTGTCCTGCAGCTCTTCAAGACAATATGACCTGGTCTTCCGTCTCACGTATCCGTTATCTCTATTCTTCAACTAAGGTATCCATTCGTCTCTGTGCTTTCATCCAGCTGGAAACCCTACCAAAACACACCTGTTTGGTTCTCCTCCAAGGAATCACATCCTCATCCATGCCAAGCTCACACCTATTTCCTGGATCCTTCCTGCTCTATAATCAGCAACATGTATAAAGAAGAGGAATAATGAATTTGAGGGCCTACTTACGTCTTCAGTCCTCCGTATGGGTGTTTGAGACTCCTTGACAGCTTGCTGTCCACCCAAAATCTGTTACAGTGACCGACCTTAGTCACTCCACAGTCTGCATCCGATCGACATCGGTTTCCATGCGTCTATCCCTGACTACCGACCCTGCCGACATTGGTGTCCCTGCTGCCGACATCGGTCCTCCTGACCGACATCGCTCTTACCTACTGCCGACGTCGGTCCTCCTGACCGACATCGGTCTTACCCTGCCCGACATCACTGGCTTTGGTCTGCACATGATCGACATCGGCACCTGTCTGTTCGACGCCGGTTCCTCCTGACTGATGTCGGTACCTGTGTTCGCCTGTGAGTGATGACTTTTTACCCACGAGCTCCTTTGAATCAATACCCATGTCCAAACTGCCCTGCTCAGAAGTATCCAGCACCATCCACTGGGTTCTGTCTTCCATCTCCTCCAAGAACACCAAGGCTTTCCAGTTCTTAAGCCTGTCAAATATATCTGTCTTTCGCTTAAGAACATGCATCTCCTTCCTGCTCATGTGACCAAGCCTATGAAGCCACGTCTCTGCAACAAAAGAAGAATCAGTAATATAAACAAGTAGATAAAGAATACCTATTTTCTTACCACCAGCTAATTCAAGTGCATCCGCTGTGAGAGTTCTTGTGCATCTCTCATCACCCAATCTTTCTGAAGAAATTAGCCATATCTCCAAACCTTGGACCTGCATGACCTTCATCAACACCTGTGTGTTGGCCGCCTGCAATTTCAGCTTCACTTCCCCTTTGCTAATTCTTTGGCAAGGCTCACCAGCTCCTCTACCTGGGGCTGCATGGAAAGAGGCAACCGAATCTTTTATCCAAGATTCAACTTTATCCAAAAAACCTCCCAGAGCATCCTGTGCAACAACACCTACTACATCTGCTTCTTCAGTTTCTTCATGCTGATCTGCTACCAACCAACAATAATCTTTTACTTGCTCTTTCTTTCCATAGGACCGTGAGTGACCATCTGTGCTTTTCAACTCCTCCATTCTTAGCTTACTTTCATCTACCATTGCTCTACTCCCACTCGATCAGAAACCCCTGAGAGTGACCTGTAATCAAAACACACTACCCAGATCTAAACCAATCTGTTAGTATCCCAACCAAAAGCTCTGATACCACTTGTCAGGATCTTGCTCCACCAAAAGAGCACAATATGATTACCAAACCAAGCAACTTAATATGCGAAAATAACCAGATTCACCAAGTAACTAGAATTCAGACTAACACATGATATGAGAGACAATACACAAATTGTATTAACACTTTATACAGAAAAGAATACAATAAAGAAGATGCCACTTCTTCTCCACCACCTCTTCAGAGGCTCGCTACACCTCAAGTGAACAGTAATTCTTCTCCCCAAAGCTCTTCCTCTTAGGTCCCAACACCCAACTCAAACACAGAGTTGGTGTTCACCTCCTGTGCTCCACACACAACACAAGTGCTCCACGCACTCCACAAGTACTCCACGTACTCCACAAGTACTCAAGGTACTTCAAGTAGATCTCCCATGAACCTACAACAACCTACAATTCAACATACCATACTTATGGAAGGAACTCCCTTGCCTTCCTCTTTGCACTATTCAAGTACACACCTGTACTCCAAGTAGATCTTGCCTGATACTGCTCCCTGTTGTGTTGCTGTCTATATGATTCTGCACACCTGCAAATCAACCCAGTTTTGCACACCTATGAACCTTGACCTTGCACACACATACCCCTGCAGATCAACGATCTTACTTACCATGTAGATCTCCTATATAGGCCATGCAACTGTGACCAAGATCCTACACACTTGAAGAATCCTGCTGACTCTCCAAAACCAGCACCTACACCTGGTACTATGGAACTAGGAGGAACACCCTTGCTCACCTCACACACAGAAGGAACAAACTTTGCTCAACTCAAACTAGAACACTTTTCCAATACAACCATGAGTCTATTATATAGATCTCATCCAAACAATAATTAGATCCGCAGCTCTCAGTCTAAAAATAGATCTAATCATGCAAACACTTGGTTCGTTAGCTAACTACCTGTAATAAGCTCGCAGTCGAACCACACAGGCGATCGACATCGGTCCCTGTCTGCCTGGGGGTCGCCAACACCGGCCGATCCATGACCGACATCGATTGTTTTCCTGTCACCTACCTGCCGACATCGGTTGGCCAGACCAATGCCAAAGACTGTGACACTCAGTAACTCATCCTGCAACCTCCTCCATGTCTGCATCAGTGAAGCTTTTAGCTCCACAACCTAACACTGTAGACATCAAATTCATGGAAATGAAATAATCATTGATATTTGAAGGCTTGAGCATGGACCCAAATACATTTGAAGGCCAAAATGCCAAAGGGAAGAACCACCGAGAGAAGGAGCATAAAGAGCCAGTAAAGCTAGGAATATAGACCTGAGAGGTTAAATTATAGGAAGAGACAAAGTTAGAAAAGACAAAAGCAAAAAGAGGGAAAAGCTTGAAATATCTACATAGAACTAATTTCAGTAGGTGGAACAGTCAACTAAGTAGATATTTTGGCTTGCAAACATTGAAGGCATCGCTTGTTTGTCTCACTTGGAGTAAAGACAAAATGGACAGCTGTGTAGACATTAGAGGGGACAAACCAAATGATCCAGACCTAAGAAGAGACATATTAGATGAATAGACATGCCATAGTTAAGGTAATATGCCATTCCAAGCATGGTCCCTCCAAATAAAACTAAAGGAGCATTAAAGGCATTGACTGTAGTGTGGACCGTCTCATGGGAAAGAGCACGAAGCCTTGCTTGGTGGCTATATATTGTAAAATCCTATTTTATGCAAAGGAGATCTTCCCATTACTAGAAGCAAAACTCTACCCAAATTGAAAGGCAAATATTGAGACTTTGAGCTTAGATTGTTGTTCATATCATTTTATCTGAATGAGAAAGTAAGTCATTTGCAGACTTTGTGTTATCATAGCTTGTATCATTTTAGGAGATTGTTCTTATGTCTATCTTCTAAATGTGTTCTTGTTTATTTAATTTGGCAAGCAAAGCTAGTGTAAGTAACCCAAAAGATGTCCTGAATCCAGTTACTTTCAAACTTTGTTCTATCATAGTTGTCTTCAGGGTGTGTTTATTTTTTGTTCCTATGTAAAGGATCTTGGGACTGTTAGGTTGTGGAGCTAAAAGCTTCACTGATGCAAATGGAGGAGGTTGCTGAGTGTCAAAGCAACTGACATCACTCATCTTCAATGTTCACAGTAATTGACATCGATTATGTGTTGTTCGACATCAGTCAGACAAGAACTGATGTTGACAACTTATGTGTGTGTGTGTGTGTGCATTTGCATGTGTTTCTAGAACTGGTCTAATTTTAGACGGACAGTCAGTTTGCATGTAAAGACTAATTTTAGTCTTGAGTCTATATTTCTAATTATTTTAATTGGGAAGTCTAATTATTGTTTATATAGGATCTATTTAAGAGATCCATGGGGTTGTATTATAATTTGGAGAATCATAAGGACTTGGAAAGGCAAGGATAAGGGTTCTTCCCGAGTGTAAGATCTAGGTTTGCAGGTGTACAAGACTAGGTTGATCTACAGGTTGTGCAAGATTAGGTAGAAGATCTACATGGTAAGTAAGATCAGTTGATCTGCAGGTGTGTGTGTGTGTGCAAGGTCAAAGGAGATATGCAGGGTAACAAGGTCAAAGGAGATCTACAACACAACAAGGAGCAAGATTAGGGAGATCTACTTGGAGTACGTGGTGTACTCGGTGGTACTAGTAGTATTGATACTGACTAGTGGAAACAACAACTTTGTGTTTGAGTTGATTTTGTTTGTAATTGAGAGAGAGAACTCTTGAGGGAGAATTACTGGTATGCCCAAGAGGTGTGGGAAGAGTGTGATTTCTTCATTGTATTTCCTTCTGGAAGAGTATTAATTCAAGATTGTATTGTCTCTCATATTCTGTGTTATTTTTAAATTCTAGTTACATTTTACTTCTGGTTACATTTCGTGTTTAGTTGCTTATACAAAGGTAATCAATTGTGCTCTTAAGGAGCAGGGATCTTGACAAGGATAACTTGTGCCCTCATTATCCTTCATATTCTATTCTTGTGTAAAGGACCTTGGGATGACTTTATGCCCTCATTGTCCTTCATATCTCACTCTTGGGTAGTTGAGGTGGAGACTTTGTGCTACATCTTAGTCTGTTGGTTACTACGCCCTTGGTTACTAGTTACTTTTGCTACCTGAAATAACTCCTATTATTTCCTACAAGAACACTTCTGAAAGAAGAGAAGTGCCTTCAGTGTTTTCACTAGGATTTTCTCCTCTATTTTTTAACATCATCTCTAAAAAAAGAGAGATGGATGACTTATCCTACCCCTGCATGTTATTTTATGCATATATATATAGTATATAGCCCCCTCATATTTAGAGGGAACCTCCCCTTGATGAGAGGAGAGATTTGTCCCCTGGTGATGTAGTAAACCTGCACATCTGGCCGACCAATCTCCCTATGCTATGGTTGAAGAGGCATATTTTGCTCACCAGTTAGTTGGTCGACAAAATATTCACCCAACAGTTTTTGGCAACTCCACTAGGGACTTACGTGCAATCTGAAGCCTCAAGTTTCAAATTGAAGCAGTCCCTACCCTTATCCATTATAGACTCTGGCGACTCCATTCTGTGTCTTACCCATTATCATTATAGCCTTACCATCTCCCTTCACCTCCATGCCAAATGGGGAAGAATGTGTAGTTTGAAGCCTCAATCTCTAAGTTGAAGCAGGGCTAGTTCTTTTTCATTTTTGTTTCACAATTTGAAAACTCCATGCTATACTAGAAGCTAGAGAGCCCAAGGTGTTGATTGACCCTATCTTTGAGTTGGTGCAGTATGGTAATTTTGACTTGTTCCCTCCCCAAATTTAGGTTCAAAGATCTAGGAGTGTTCCTCCTACCCAAACCATGACACCAACACAAGTTAAAACTACTTTTTCTACTGTTAGCAGAGCTTTGCCTATCCACACACTGCCTAGATTTGTTATCCTCTTTTTCATAATCCCATCATGGTAGTATAAGGCCCTTGTGGTAACTCATTTGGACCACTAAATCTTACTCCACTCCTACATGAACTTCCATGTAGCTCAAGAAATAACTTCCCTAAATTCTTTGGTGATGGGAGAGTTCACTCTGATGAACATATTGCAGCTTTCAACATAGCCTGTGGTGTGATAGGCATGGAATTTGAGGACGTGGCAGTCAAGAATTTCATGGAAACACTAAAAGGTGCTACTAAAAATTGGTTTTACCATCTGCAAGCTAGGTCAGTGACTACTAGGACACACTCAAAGCTAAATTTGAAGCCAGGTTCAAGCCTGTAGAAGATGCACATGCTTTGCTAGCCCAACTCACATAAATGAAGAAGGAGCCTCATGATCCTATGAGGGATTTTATTGCCAAGTTTGACAAGCTTAGGAATAGAATTCTTGCAATTACTTAGCCAACACCTGAAAACCTCAAATTCTTCTTCATCAACTCACAGTTGCTTGAAGTGAGTTTTTTGCTAAGACATGCTAGCCACATAAACCTTACTGTTGCTCAGGACTTGGCTACTGAAGTGAAAGATTATCTCATCTTGGTAGGGAAAATAAGAAGAGATCCTAACATAAGTAAATCTTCTTCATATTTTGAGAATTCATCTACAAGCACCACTGATCAAATGGTGCAAAAGCTAGCAAATGAATTGCTAGCCTTGAAAAGACAAGTGGCCCAAGGTATGTTTGCTCCTCCTTATCGAGATATGCCAAGGACATTTCAGAACCAGTCATATCAAGGAAATGCTATTAGAAGTCAAGGGCAACCAAATCATCTTCCTCCCCCATAGAGGAACCTTGCCCTTGAAGCACCTCCAACCAACTTAGTAGTTGGATATTTGGAAATAAAACATGATTTCTCTTTCCAACCTGAGTTTGATGAAGAAAATGACACTAGTCTCTTCATGAGGATCAAGAAGAATCAGCTGGTGACTCCCACATTGGTTTCCTAAATTACCAGGATGAACCCAGAAGTAAAGGTGAAGCAGTCAAGGGATCATACGTGGTATTCACCTAGTCCAAGAATTAGTCAGCCCAATCAGCTGATAAGGAGAAAGTAGAGGAGCAACCTCAACCAACAATTTCAATTGCTAAGTGGGGAACCACTCTACCTTTCCATCCAAAGGACCTAATGGTTGCCAAAAAAGTAAGTACCCCAAACATCTCTGCACCTTCTACTTCAACTTCACAAATCAGTCCTCCCCCTCCCAAAAACCAAAAGGATGAACTCCCATCCTCTCTTCCTAGTTGATTTCAATCATTTGACATAGTCAACCATGTCAAGAAAACTAAATTTCAAATGACTAACTTTAAATTCCTACAAGCCAACCCTGAGCAGTTAGACAGGTTTGTAGAGTGTGTGAAGAATACAGCCATCCTTGTAGGACAAGAAGCTAAGAATGTAACTCATGATCCCCCAAGGAACATGTCCATCCCAAACAATCTTGTCATTACTCCTTCTGATGCCCTTGGGAAAATAGAGCCTTTCTATGTTTCCTTGTTGATAAATGATCACAAGCTAAATAACTGCATCATTGATTCTGATGCATCTGACAACGTCATGCCTACCAAAGTGGTATAATCTCTTGGTCTCACACTAACCAATACAAGCAAGTACCTCTATTGGGATAAATCAAGGATGCTCAATTTGCATTTGTATCCTTCCCAAACAAGAGAATCAAAATGACAGTTATGGTGGCTGATGTCCCAGCATCCTATGGCATTTTTCTTGGACAAAAATTTTGCAAGGATGTGGGCATCTAGTTAAGCATGGACCTATCTGAGGAAAGGATCCCTGTCAAAGGCATAATGAAGAGATTGCTCCCTAAAAAAGAGGCAAAATATGTGGTCACCCTAACGTCAGCCCCTATAGCTCAAATTTTGTTTGAGTCTTCAAGCAAGGGTAATTACTTCTTGACCACAAAGGGTGTTCATGTTTCTATAGATGAAAGTCCTATAAGTGGCAATCTAAAAATTGATTCAAGTAAAATATCAAAAGAATCGATAGGGCATAGTACAGATGAAAAAGGATCTTTCATCTTTAATGAAGAAAAATTTGATAGAAGATCAGTTTCTAATGATGTTTGGATCCAAAAATTTGATGGTAGCAATTCCCCTACTGGTGCTGGAGCTGGGATGGTGTTGATATCTCCTCAAGGAGATATTTGTCCTCCTTCACATGAGCTGCAGTTCAACAACACCAATAATACAGAGTTTGATGCTGACAATCAAATCATGTGCTAGACTAAACCAAAAGAATAACAAGCTATAATAGTGGACCATACTGCTACATGCCAAAGTCAGGAAGAGGAACTCTTTGCCAAGAGAGCAAGGAATTATGGTTTTCAGATTGAAGACCATGTCTTGCCATGGGGTAAGAAGAGAGAACTAAAAGGAGTGCATAGAAAGTGTGATTCCTAATGGAGAGTTCCATTTGCCCATCACTGATTTTGGGGACAAAATAGTTTCCTATTAGTTTATTAGGACAGAATGCCATTTTCATTGTCTCATAATTGGCAGCATTTGAATCACTTCAATTCTTGAAGTATTAGATAAGTTCACCTGTACATATGTATATTTCTATAGTCTTTATTTCTATTTTGTGATTTTCATTTTCATTTTTTGGAGCCTTTTTTTTTTGGGTAGCATGACTCCATATCCCAATGGCACACTTCAAGGCACTAGAGATTCTAGTTTTTACTCCCCTTAGTTGTTCCAAGTTTTCAACTGAAGGAAGTTCCCCAACTGGAGCCAGTTGTTGTCCCCAAAAAATATCATTCATTTTTGGGACAACATTTGAACTATTTTAGTCCTACAAACCAAAATTCTCTCTTCCCTTCTCAAAAATTATTATGAGCCCTCAAATTCTCTATTTTTCAAACTTTTTTTTAGCTAAGGGACTATGCAGGCTCAAAACTATGAACTCCGTAGGCTCAAATCTATGGACTCTACAGGCTTAAATATACAGACGCTATAGGCTTAAATCTAATAACTTCATAAGAAGAAATATACAAAATCATTTATATAGACTCCCCTAGTTCTATGGACTCAATCTACAGATTTTGCAGGTCAAAATATGAATTTCATACATGGTTTCTATGGACTCTGCAAGATAGATTTCTTCAGACTCTTTCAAAGTTAGAGAAAACTATGAACTTGAATTTTATAGAATCTATAGGTAGGCTCAAATCTAAAGAATCTCAAGGCCTCAAAACTATAGACTCTATAGGCTAGTTTCTCAAATCTACAGACTCCCCTAGATCTATGAACTCATTTATATGGACTTTGCAGGTTGGTTTCTACGGATTTTGTAGGAAAGAAATAGGTTCAACACTTAGCCATTTTTTCAATCAAGAAGTTCAAAGGGGTCTTCTAAGAGCCCAAAGGACAAGTGCCCTTGTAGAGGGAACTTAGGATTCAAAATGGACCCTTGCATATTTTTTGAAAGGCAACCTTGGAGGTCAAATAGCCCTTGTGGAGAGTAGATGGGGAGCAGGTGGACCATTTTAAAGGCCGAGCGAGTGAAGGAATTCCTTAAAACATTTTGTCCAAAGGAAAAGCCCAAAGTAAAGATAAAAACTTGATGGAAATAAAAATCTTGGTAGAATAAACAATGAAGGAATTCTTTGAAAATTTTTGTTTGAAGGAAAGGAACCAATAAAAGTTTGCCGAAGGAAATAAAGCCTGAAGACCGTTTGAAGGATCTCGAAGGGTAGGTACCCTTGTGGGAGGCTCTCATCGAATGAATCAAACCATTTATTAAGGCCTTAAAGGGTAGGTCCCCTCTGAGAAAGATCAAATGACAAAGCTAAAGGAATTGTTGAGGAAAGTGATGGGCCCACAGACATCAAAGTTGAACATCACAAACTAGTTGTTGAGATCCAAAAGTTTGGTGATGTCCCCACAGCCATCAAATTTAGGATAGTGAACTAGCCATTGGCTTTTAAGAGATGAAGGGCCTATAGATGTGAAATTCATGGCAATGAAATAACTATTGATCTTTGAAGGCTTGAGTGTGGATGCAAATGCATTCAAAGGCCAAAATGCCAAAGGGAAGAAATGTTGAGAGGAGTGTAAAGAGCTAGTAAAGCTAGGAACGTAGCCCTGAGAGCTTAAATTATAGGAAGAGACAAAGCTAGAAAAGATAAAAGTAGAAAGAGGGAAAATCCTAAAATATCTACACAAAAGTAATTTTAGTAGGTGGAAAAGTCAATTAAGCAGATATTTTGGCTTGCAAACATTAAAGGTGCCACATGTTTGTCTCACTTGGAGTAAAGACAAAATGGATAGTTGCGTAGACATTAGAGGGGACAAACTAGATGATCTAGACCCAGGAAGAGACATATTAGATGAATGGACATGCCATAGTTAGGGTAATACATCATTCCAAGCATGGTCCCTCCAAACAGAACTAAAGGCGCATTGAAGGCATTGACTACAACGTGGGTTGTCCCATGGGAAAGAGTGCTAAGCCTTGCTTGGTGGCTATATATTGTAAAATCCTATTTTATGAAAAAGAGATCTTCCCATTACCAAAATCAAAACTCTGCCCAAATTGAAAGGTGAATACTGAGACTTTGAGCTCAGATTGTTATTCATATCATTTTATCTAACTGAGAAAGCAAGTTGTTTGCAGACTTTGTGTTGTCATAGCTTGTATCATTTTAGGAGATTTTTCTTATGTCTATCTTTTGAATGTGTTATTGTTTATTTAATATGGCAAGTAGAGTTAGTGGAAGTAACCCAGAAGATGTCCTGAAGCTAGTTACTTTCAGACTTTGTGCTGTCATAGTTGTCTTCAGTGTGTGTTTATTTTTTGTTCTTGTGTAAAGGATTTTGGGATGACTTTGTGCCCTCATTATCCTTCATATTCTATTCTTGTGTAAAGGACCTTGGGATGACTTTTTTCCCTCATTGTACTTCATATCTCACTCTTGGGCAGTCGAGGTGGAGACTTTGTGCTACATCTCAGTCTGCTAGTTACTACACTCTTGGTTACCAGTTACTTTTACTACCTAAAAGAACTCCTGCTATTTCTTGCAAGAACACTTCTGAAAGAAGAGAAGTGCCTTCAGTGTTTTCACCAAGATTTTCTCCTCTATTTTTTAACATCATCTCTAAAAAATAGAGATGGATGGCTTATCCTACCCCAAAGTGTTATTTTTTGCATATATATAGTATATATCCCCCTCATATTTATAGGCAACCTCCCCTTGATGAGAGGAGAGATTTGTCCCCTAGTGATGTAGTAAACATGCACATTTAGCTGACCAATCTCCCTATGCTATGGTTGAAGAGACCTATTTTGCTCACCAGTTATCTGGTTGACAAAATATTCACCCAACACACCCTACATCGATGTGTCAATTTTAAACATGAAGGGAATTTTGTGACTATATAAGCTAATCGTAGTCGTTTTACATCTTACAATATGACATATCAGCCCAATGATGTCCTTCTTCCTCTTTTATCCATGAAAAAACCATCTTCGAAGAACACAACCTCACCAACCAACACCCATAACATTTCCACACCTAATGTTGATGAAGCTTCCACTAGCTCATCTATCCCCTCTTCCCAGATTCCTATAGAAGACCATGTAACAACCACATTCAAATGTATTTCATTTAGGGAATATATAATCTTAGCTTTAGATGCCCTCCTTAGCCCCAAAAAATGTGGGAATCTCAAACATGACCCTTCTTATGAACCTAACATTGGAACCATCATCCCCATTAGTCTCCCTAACCATCAAATGAATTTGATTTATGGAGGACTTGATCAGCCACTTATAGCCCCCACCAGTACATCATCCATGTAACCATTTACCTCTAAGTTTTCTTATCTTAGCAAACCAAAATTTGTTAGAGTATATCTCCATAGGTGTGCTTGGAAAGGATTTGGCCTCAGTCACTATGAACAAGGGCCTCATGAGTTACCCCATCTCAAAAAATTTCAACCTCATTAGTCATTTGACCTTGGGTATGAACCAGCTCAAGAATCCACCAATTCACCCAAACCTGTTGTCACTATAGAGGAAGCTATCCCATCCTTGCCAACCTAGCCACTTTCTCCACCTGAAGACCCCAATATTATCCCTCCTAACTTTTTTTTTATCAATACTATAATTTTGGGCCCTCTCATCTACCAAAAGAGTGGCCAAACCAAAGGCCTTCCACTCGTACATCTTGAAATGGTAGAGAAAGATTCTCCTACCATAAACACCATTCAACATCAATATGTTGATTCCTTTCTTACCTACCTCAGTGTAGGGGATTATTCTAACCACAAATCCCTTCCTCCTAAGGCCCCAAATATGTTTAATGAATCTACCATTGATATCAACTTGGGCACTTTAGATAACCCTTGCATTGTCAAATTGGGCCAATCATTGAATACCAAGGAACTTTAGGATTTCTCCTTTTTCCTCCAAGTCCATAGCATAACATTCACTTGGTCTAATAATGATATGCCTAGGATTAACCTCACCATTTCTACCCATAACATAGTCACTCACCACGATGCCAAGACTATTAAATATAAGCTTCTATGCATGCATCCTTGCATAAAACTTCTCATCAAATATCTCTATCATCTCTTATCTGTAAACTTCATTTAACCCATTGACTACCCCCAATGGGTCCCAAACATTATACCTATCACCAAAGTCACTGGGGGTCTATACATTTGTGTGGACTTTCATGACCTTAACCTTGCCTACCTCAAAGATGACTTCCCTCTACCTAGCACCGACCAGCTTATTGATCTTACAATCTCTCATGGATGGGTTTTTGAGTTATAATTAGATCTTGATTGCTCCTAAAGATCAACATAAAACTACCTTTATGATCCCTTGGGGAAATTTTTGCTATAGAGTCATGCCTTTTGGGTTCAAGAATGCTGGTGCAACCTACCAACATGACATGACTTATATTTTCCATGATATCATCCATAAGATTGTAGAATAGTATGTGGATGACCTTCTTGAGAAATCCAAACTCTGAATAGATCACTTGACTACTCTTATGATAATATTTAAACACCTCATCTATTTTCATGTTTGCCTAAATCTCAAGAAATGCATTTTTAGGGTCCTTTTAGGAAAGCTTCTTGGCTTCATTGTCTCTCTTCATGGAATTAAAGTAGACCTTACTAAAGTCAGAGAAATTTTGGACATGCCTCCTCTAACCAACCTTAAACAACTCAATATCCTTTAGGGAAAACTTCAATCTATTCACCATTTCATTTCCTAACTTTAAGACTGGTGCCAACCTTTCCATCACCTTCTAAAGAAGGATGTCTCTTATAAATGAAGTAGTGATTGTCAAAAGGCCTTTGATTGACTCAAATAGTACCTTTTGTCACCACCTTTCCTCACCCCTTTGAAGGATGACCACCCCTTTTACCTATATATCTCTATCACTGACCATTTTTTAGGGGCAATGTTGGCCCACGGAGATGAACAACAAAAAGAATAAGCCATATACTACATTAGCTGTATGCTTATATAATATGAGACTTGATATACATACATTGATAAAATCTACTTAGAATTGACCTTCATGGCCACCAAACTCCACCACTACCTTCTTAACCATAAAACCTGTCATCACTAATACTGACCCACTTAAATACATGCACTCTAAACCATACCAAAATTAGTGTATGGCTAAGTGGCTCATGCTTCTAGCTAAATTTGACCTTGAATTTCTCCAAAAAAATTTAGTTAAAGGTTAGGTCATTATTGATCAATTCACTGAAGCTCTTTTACCAAATAACCAACCACCTCCTCTTGCCTTTCTGGATGAGTCTATCACAACTCTTTTTCAAGAAGATGACATCACATACCAAATGACCATGTTCTTCAATGGCTCAAAATGATAGAAATGAGGGGTGCTATAGTTATTCTCATTCCTCTCAATTGTGAACCCCTTCCTCTCTCCTTCAAACTTGAATTTTAATGCACCAAAAATATGATCGAGTATGAAGCCATAGTGATAGGTCTCCAAACTATTCAAAGCTTGGGAATTAAGACAATCCATGTCTTTGGTGATTCTCAACTTATAGTCAACCAAGTAAATGGATCCTATCAATGTAAGAATGATGTCTTGCTAAAATATAAAATTTTAGTTGACAAAATCTTAAAATCATTCGAGCATTACCTATTCCAATCCATTCCCTAATCTACCAATAAATTTGTGGATACAATGGCCTACCTTGCTTCTGAAATCCCTACTCAACCTTCTAATTCTAAAATATTTGTCACCATTCATCATTTTACCACACCCTCTTATGGCCAATCTGACCTCCCTACCATTTTTAATGTAGAGGAATCCCCATCTAACATTTGGTATGACCAGACTTTTAACTACCTTAACCTAGGCATTGTTCCTCCTAACCTCTCTAAGAATGCCTGAAGACCTTTTATTCAGAGTACCTCTTGTTACACCATACTAGGGGGAATCCTTAAAAAACATGGTTTTGATGGTCTCCTTCATTGCCTGCATATCCATGAAGCCTCTTATGCCATCAAGGAAACACATGATGGGATATGTGGGGGACACTTTAGTGGCCTAGTGGCCACTAAACCTATCCTTCACCTTAGTTACTATTGGCCCACCCTTAACCATGATTGTTGTGATTATGTAAAAAAGTGTGTTAAATGTCAACAATATGCTAATTTACATCATGTACCAACTAATAGCCTTTAAGTATCTAAGGAATTTTGGTCTTACTCTCAATGGGGGCTCAATCTCATTGGGAAAATTAACCCCCATTCTTCATAATGGCATAGTTCCATCATCACAGCCACTGAATACTTCACCAAATGGGTGGAATTTATTCCTCTAATCTCTATAAAAGTTGAAAATATTGTCAACTTTATCAACCACCGTATCATTTGTCACTTTGGTGTTCCTCATAAGATCATCACTGATAATGGCAAATCCTTTAAGAATAAGCAAGTCCAAGGTTTATGTGATGCCACCTTATAAATCACAAGAAAATGGACAAGTGAAAGATTCTAATAAAACCCTCACCATAATATTAACCAAAGTTGTAAGTGCTTCAGGTCAGGATTAGCACTTGCACATCTGATTCACCTTATGGGCCTATCACACTAGCATTTGAACCTCCACTAGTACCACCCCTTCTCTCTAGTCTTTAAAACAGAGGTAGTCTTGACTCTTGAATTCCAAATCCCATATCTTCACATATATTTGAAGGAACTCATTTCTAAATAATATTTTTGTCAGCATCAGTTAGCTCAACTTAAGCTACTTGATGAGCATCATTTATCAGCTCTCACCTACCTCTGTATCTATCAAGAGCATATCACATGTGGTTATAACAAGCACCTCAAACAGTGGGAATTTGATATTAGAGATCTTATCCTAAAATAAAACCAACATGTGACCAACATGGAGATGAGTAAATGAGGAAAGTTTGATTTCAATTAGCTTGGACCCTACATCATCACCCATAAGTATAGATCAAGAGCTTATTGTTTATCCTATCTTGAAGGTAAACTAGAACTTGAGCCTCTCAATGATTCACATCTACATCCATTTATTTGTTAAAGAAGGATCAAGCTCACCTCTTTGTCTAACTTAAACTCATCCCTTGATTATGAGATTTTAACCTTCACACATATTCCTCCTCCCCTTTTGAAGATAATTGATTACAACATAAAACTATGTGATTAATCGTCAAGGTCATAGCCCAATCATAAATATGGGTACCATGGCTCTACCCATAGCATGGTTCTCATGGATACTTTTCATCTCTAACATGATGGAATCTCATGGTCATTGTCTCTCAAAACCACACCCTTTCACATATCATTGACCTTCTTGTGTAAAGTTTTGCCCTCATAAAGGTAAACCTATGAACCTAATTAGACAGGTCCATGTCTAAACACATTTCATCTTGAAACAATTAATTGGGTCAATATCTTAAGCATTGTAGACTAATTTTTCAAATGAAATCTACCCCCAAAAAAAAAAATGCCACATATAAGGTAGACTACTCCTTTGAAGGATAGCTATCAAGAACGTTAAAATAAAGCCAATAAGCTTAGACCAATCCTTCAAAGGATGGTTGAGTTGACTTTTTCAAAAGTAGACAAATTTCATGGAAGTTTCTCACATAGATTAGCTTCTCATATATAATAATAAATCAAAATACCCACTACCACAAAAAAAATCTATAGCTATAATCAACTTTCACATGTAGAATTCCCATATTGATCAGTCTACATTCAACATATGATATGGACTTGTCTATTACCAGTTTTAGGTCACCTATAAAAGGGAAAAATAATTCACATGAGGTTATCATACTTATCACCCATTACCCTTCACATGACTTATCACCCATCTTCCCTTTTGGCTATCTATAAATCAAGGGATTTAGAGCTTACTTGACACCCTATGATCATGAAACCTTTTCTATCAACTAATGACCGCTCATGCACATCATTTGAAGGGATTATATTCATTAAGCTAATCTCACTTTGGGTCTATTTTTAGTCCTTGTCTAAAACAAATCATCAGGCCCTATTCTTATCTTAATGTGCATGGTTGATGTTTTCACCATGACTTGTGCCATCCAACATTGCAACAACAATGGTCATTTATTTTACATTAAGTGAGATTACAACAACCATAACCATAAAAATAACATTCATAAGTATCCACACAACCTTAAGAATAATAACATTCAACCAAAAATATCCAACACATTACCCTCCTATTCTTACCAGCCCATTGGCAGTGTCTACTCGAACATGGTAGTCTTTTCTTTTGTACCAGTTGAGAGTCCATCCATAGTAGGGGAATGCCTATCTAATATAATTATATCACCAATATCTTGGACCACATAGCTCCCTAATACCAGGGCCTCTTCTAAATGGGACCCCACATTTATGGTTCCAAACAACTGGGGCACAAGATGTAGATATGGCCACCATTTATCTAGCCTACCCATGTAGCTCTTGGGTTAGGAAAGGTCTATCCTATATTTCTCATCATGATGATAATGTCCTTACTTGTAGAATCTCCTTGACCATCAAAAAAATTGTTTATAGGTTGTCACTTCACTACTACCCTTAAAACTTGGCTCGTAGTGATGGTGAACCTTGGATATAACTACTTTGTATATCTGAATAAACCCCCACCTCCTAAAACTTAGATCGTAGCATTAGACACTATCTCCAAACAACCTCCTCATAAAAGCACCTCTGCTTTGGATTAACTCCATTGAAGATTATTTGTGGTACTTAGAATTGTGTTCCATTCTAATTTATCCTACCTTGCCCATCCATATCTCTCATCCTACTAAATTGGGATCATTGTGGTAACTATTTACCAACTTACCCCATTCACTTTCACTGACACCTTCACCAAAACCCAAAACTATTGTTTTACCAAACCTTCTCCCTCAGCCCAAAGCAATCCATGTGGTCCATCAAATTGGGGTAGCCAATTTGAACATCACTTATCCAAACCTTGTTGAACTACATTAGCCTGATGTCCATGGACTATGTAGGCACTACTCTAGGGGAAGCTTAGCCACTAACAACTAATTCCCATCCCCTTTTTTCTTCTCACTCATTTTCACTAATAAAAACACCCTCTTGCTTAGGGTGTCCTACATCAAGGAAGTTTTGAATTCTTTCTTCAACATCCTTATGTTTTAACACCATATAATACTTCCTCTTAAGTCTTTCCCCCATTTTTGGGAGAACTACATTGGATTGAGGTCTTTTTGGACTATGTAGGTACTACTCAGTTACTGAGGTCAGCTCAACCACTTCCTTTACTTTATTTTCCCTTCTCATCTAAAATATCTTCTTCCACTTCTCTACCTATTTCCTAACCATCTCCCTACCTCTATCTTGTCAATCTCTTTTAATCACTTTTCTAGCTTGTCAATATCTTTTAACAGAAGGGTTGATAACATTCCCCATTGGCCCCCCTTACCTCCCATAAAGCCACCTCTTACTCTGCTTCGTTGGTCTCCCCATCATCTTTCTTTTTTCATGCATTATATCCCACTTTCCCACCCACCTTTTTCATTTTTTTACCTCTCTTTCACCTTATTACTAACCTTTCCCTTTATCCCCTTCAAATTCTTTCTCCATCCTCATCATCTCCCCTCACCCTTGGTTATTTTTCATACCCCCTTTATAACTCTCTTTTCCTCACCCATTCTACATCGTATTTTTCATCTTGCAACCTTTCTATTTCTTTTTTTACCACACTTTTTATTTACATGTATCACCACTCTCTACCATTCTACCACTCTTCCCACCAAACCCATTTTCCATTCTTCTTGTTTGCTTTTTTCCATCCTTTCATCCTTTTTATCTTCCCCTTTTTCCTCCACAACTAGTTTCTCCCTAGGCATTTATCCTTTGAGAAGACTTCCATAATTTCCCCTTTCTTCTTATCTCTTTTTGCATATGGCCCTTTTTACATTCCCATTTTCTTATTTCCATCTTGGTACTCACTTATCTTTTTCATCTATGTGAGCATCCATGCTTTGTATCCCTACTTCAATCCTTCCTTTTTGTTCTTATCATCTCTGATCTTCATCCCTTAGTTTCATCTCACTCCCTTTCATTGTGTCCCCTATTTCTTCACCACCTCACCATTTTTTTGGCTTATCAATCTCTTCTTATCACCCCTTTAGCTTGTCAATCTATTTTAACAAGCCAATTAACACCTACCTTCTCTTTTCAATTTCTTGTCCACCCATCCTTTGCTTCCCCTCGTTCTTCACCCCTTTCCCATTTTCCATCCCATTCTCATCTCCAAAACCACCATCTATTTTGCTTCATTATTCCTCTCCTTGCACATCATCACCCATGCTTACTTGGTCAAGATACCACCTAGTTCTTTCCTCTCCCATCATCCTCTTTGTGTTCTCATTTCACTCCTTTTTTTCCTCATGTTTCCTTTTCTTCCATTTATTTCCTTATTTTTCATTTTCATCACCAAAATATTTTCTCTTTTGTCTTTTTTGGACTTGTTTTCAAACCTTTTATGGCCAACCATATCCCTCATTCTCCCCTTACCCTTAATTATTGTTACACTTCTCTCCCCATCCTTTTCAATTCTCTAATCTATCATTATTTAGTGCATCTCTCACCCCCAATATTCTACCTTTTATTTTTATTCTCTTTTCTCCATTTCATTTCATTTTTTTCATCTCCCTTGATGCCCTTCCTTATTCTTCCTAACCTATATGACCATACTTGGATTCTTACATCCTTCTCCACCTTCATATTTATCTATGACCTCATTATTTTCTCTTCATCCATCTCTTGGTCCACCTTTACCTCATCCCTTATTGGATCTCCCTTATGTTCTCCAATTTCACCTCCACCTCTTTAGAGTATAGTCACCAATTGTACTGCTTCTACATACATATCCTTGTCTACTTCTTTTTATCCTCTATGCCCTTACCTTAATGAATGAAATCTAGTCAGGTTCCTTACTCTAGGAACATCCCTTTTTTATTTTAATTCCTCTGTATGTTGTGCTCAGACTCTTTCTTTTTACCCTCTCTAACTACTCCCTTCACCCTTCCTATCACCTTTTTATTTTTCAACCCTCTACCCATTTTGAGCATGATATGGCCTCTAAGGTATTTCACTCAATTTTGGTTTACTATAAGATATATACCAATCATATGTATCTATAACATAATTGGCTAAGACCGTAGGCTCATATAACCAACCAACAAACCTGAGTGTTATTCAGCCATCGAGATGAAAATTCCCTCCCCACCTCTTTTGGTCTTACCTATTTTAAACCACTTTTACTTTAACCTTAAAATATGTTAGAATCAAAACTAAAACCACCTTCAAATTGAAGATTTGGGATACCCACATGGGGATGATAGCTACACCCTCTCACATGCCCTAACCTTCCAACCAATAATTTCCCTTGATTCTCCCTTTCAGACTACATCTTTTTATGCCATGTAATAGCCTTGATCTTTAATCACAATCCATAACCTTCTCCCTCATTTAATTAATAATATTATTATTCACCTCACTCCATATTCCAAAATGCCTCAATGTCTTTCACTAAATTCCCTCAAAAACTCAATACTTACTTATTTGGGGCCCCACTGACTCAAAGGTTAAGGGTTCAAAATTTTGCCACTTTTCATTTACCCACACTACTACTTTATTTCCCTAAACCATTGAATAATAACCTTCAATATCTTGTTAATGACATTTTTTTGGAATATGTACAATGTCAGCTTATTTAGATGGTGATGAAAAAACTTGTCAGATCACCATGGCAATTCAAGTAGTTTTAAATTTTCTAAATCTTGGTATAACATATCTCTACCTTTCTTTTTCTTTATGATGGTGGAAGAAAGTTCATGATTTAACCTGATTATCCATGGATACAAATTCCTTTTACATAGTTGACACAATCATCTAATTACATCCTATCTCACCTCATCCACCATTTCTACCACACCCATCATAAATTATTTGATATCTAATTGGTATAACCAAGTTAACCAACACCCTTTGCCTCAAAAGAACTAAATTTGGCTTGACATTATTTTTGGATCCCTATCCATGGAACTATGTAGGTAACATCCACTTGCCACATGCATTTGGAGTCAACTTGACCATCCCTTTCCAACCCATACCCAATCCACCCACTCTTTCACCACATCCACCTTGACGTTGGTTGATTTTGACCTAGAACATTGGTGTTTTTTGCAATAAATTTTGATTACAATGATAAAAATTTCTACGTTAAAATTTTAAATATTTTTACCACCTCATGCAAAACTAGACCATTTATGTTTTCTCATGAGCACTTCCTACCTTGGATACTTGAGTCAACATTGACCCTGTCTAGGAACCTTGATAAGACTAACCCAATCATCTATGACCAATGTTGGGGACTGATTACCTTGTCATTTATCTTATAACTTAACCTTTTTATTATCAACATTGACAACTTTAGTCTATACATAATCTTGAATATTGAACTTAGTCATATTTTATGAACCCATTGGCATTTCATATACCCAACTACCTTATGGCACCACTTAGTGCTTCCCCATCAACTGATTATCAAACCCACAATTGATTCAACCTTTCCTCATCAAATCATAGTTTGAGGTGGAACACCTCATCCCATACTTGGGGCACCCTGACCTTCAACCAAGTGATTTATTTTGTTTTGCATCTTGTTAATTCAAACTTGCATAACAAAACAGGGTAAAATGTAGACACCAAAAAATTACATATTTATAGTTTTCAATGACTAAATTCCTTGAGATCCCATAAAACTTCTTAAAAACCCATTATTCCAATTAAATCACTATTCTCCTAGTCATAAATATCATTTAAAATCACTATTTAAAAGTACTTTTCAAAAGTAATATTCACCATCACTATTCACTATGGGACCCACTATCACTATTCATGATGACATGGCATTTGATTTAGAGGTGTTATGGTAAGTGATATGGCTTAGAAGTGATGTGGCTTGATGTGGGACATCATACCCCACTTGGGACCCTTCCCAAAGTGCTTGATTACCTCATTCAAGCACCACAAGCTCCCCCCTTGAAATGTGGTGAATTTACCCTTAAGGGGTCATTATTTAACATGTATTTTGTCTTCCCATATGAAATTATACTTCAAAAAGAGATACCTACCTCTTTAAGACTTTGGGAAAGACAAAGGGCACCCATTTTTATCCTTTTAGCCCAAATGGAGGCTCACCAACCCAAATGGGAGACTTTCCAACCCACATGGGAATCCCCAACAAACTCACCTTGGAATTTTCATCCCCCACATGGTTGATGGCACCACATTTTTTGTGACACCCCTTTAAGTGCTTGTGCGAAAGCAAGAAAGGATGGGGATAAGTCTTTAAGCCTCATTCAAACCCATGTGTATGATTTCCATTTAAACTTGGAGACTCACCAACCCACATGGGAATCATCACCCACCTCACCTTGAATAAATCATGATCCCACTTAGATAAATTAGAATTGCTTCACTATTCCTCTATTTTGTTGTGTTTCTTCACACAAAAATGCTATAAATACCCCCCTCTCCTTCACCCAAGGTTAAGTGACAAGTTAGTCTTTTGTTATTATCATATTGCTACAAGTTTTTTTAGAGGAGGTCATCATCTTGGAGAAAAAAATATCAAATCAATAAAGCTTTGCTGAAATTACTTCAAGCTTCATCAACATTCAACCATCATCAACATCTTCAAGCCACTTCAACAACATTGAGGTAATTTACTTTATTTTATAATTTTAGTTATTTCTTTATTTCCCTTTGGTCTTCTATTTTCTTAACCTCCATAATATTAAGCCCTTAAAATCTTCCTCTTCATCCCATTTAATCCCTTTGGCTATTTTCACTTCATTTTCTCCCTTTATCCCATTCACCTCTTTGCCTCATTTACCTCTTTTCCCTCTTTTCCCTCTTTACCTTTATTTTTACTTTGCCATATTTACTTATTTGAATTATTTATCTATTAATATCTTTGTATAATTTCAGCCTTGACCATCTACCCAAACCAACAAAATGATCCTTTTGACCCTCACCACTTTACCAAACCAAGACCATAACCTTTACCAATTTTCAGCATTAGTATTAATTCAACTATTGTGCTCCTTTAGTTATCTTTTGCAAAGCATTTAACTTTATTGTATCAAATTTAATTATTTTATATTTTAGTATCATTTATTTTATATTTTTATGTAAAATATACTTCTTTTATCATTCCAACTTAAGTGTATTGAAGAAGGTGGATTGACAATCTCCTAGAAAGCTTTCGCTTCTAGGATCTAGCTCACGCTAGGCAATCCACCCAACCACTTGTCTAACAAACAAGTTTTTGTGGTAGTGTTTTATATTTTTAGGTATTATTTCCTAGCCAAAGAATATTTCCACATAATCATTTGGATTCAATGCACACACTTTAATAGGTATTGTTACACACCCTTCATTCCTAGTGTCTTTCTTTTCAAAAAACAAAAAAGTAAGAAAAGAAAAAATAGATAGAAAAAAATAAAATAAGATAAATATGGTATGAATAAGTTATAAATACATCAGGATAAAGGGAAAAAAAACCCCAAAAAAACCCAAATTATGGATTTAAATATGGAGCTATATTGTGGTCTAGACACTAGCATCGACATCAAGACACTATTGTTGATATAGGTGTCCAACTTGGATGCAAGTGTCTAGTAGTTAAAAATGGTTATAAGTCATAAAAAATGAATTAAAAATCATTTTTATAGTCTTGTGATGATTTTTGATCATTTTCATATTCTAGAATAAAACATTAGATAAGCTATACTCTCTTTTATCCCTTAGTTATTTTGTACTTATATTTATTATACATGTTAAATTATGAAAATATGTTTTATTGATGGTAATTTAGTTTAGATATAAATATTATTATTCCTTTTAAAAATTTTATCAATTTGTGTGTTTTATATGAAAATATGCAAAAATAATAAAACAACATCAATAATTAAACCATCAAAAAAATTTCCCCTTCACATTAACAATTCACTTCTTAACAAGTCTATCTAAAATATTCCACTAGATAATAAATAAGTGCTTAACAAAGTGTTGGATCAAATGGATTTAATTCATGTTACAAATAATGGTAATATGGTCCAAATGCAAAACCACTTATTAAAAATGAAAAAATTAACAATTTTTTTTATTTGGATAAACCTATCAAGTTCCCATCCCTGGCTCCCCTTACGAATGCTAACAATGATCTTATTACTTAATCACTTATTCACATAAAAATTCTTAAAACACCTCAAAATTAACTTCTATATCCATATATTTATTTTATTTATATTTATATATCTCTTCAACCATCATGTATTATGTGTCCATTGATCCCATATTACATCTCAAACCATTTAAAAACCTCTAAAAATATTGGATTAAAACCAACATTTATGTAACTCCTAAAGCTCAAGATAAAATCCTAATTAGGGATGTATTATAATGATAAAAAAAACTCACAGTCCATTCAATTTCTAAGATAAAATATCTATTCAATGCTCTAGTAAAAAAAATCAAATATCATGATCTTCCCAAAAAAATCCTTAGTGATTTCATCAATGTCAAGAAATCAAATCATGATCCTAATCATGATTTTATCAAGAGATGGAAATCATTAACCTATAAATTGGGTCATAACACAAGCGAGGAAATCAAAATTAAGGTTTTCATTACTGCTTTAAAACATCAACTCCAATACAAAATAAGGTCATTCTCTCTAAAGACTTTGGGAAAATCCTTTGATAAGCTAAGTGAAAATAATACCTTATGAAAAAAATTGAACCACATAAAAAATATAGTAAGGAATATTTAAATGCAACCACCAATAGTATCAACACTAAATCATCATAAAATAACCCTCCCCAACCATCAAAGTTAAGAACATCTTATTCTTCAAATGATCCAGACAATTAAAACACAACTCGCCCTCCCTTAAGTCTTCATGAACTCAAGAAAAGTATGTCAACATAATGCCCTATGATTTTTTCCCTTATATCCTTTACCACCATGGCATAGTCTCTATAAGTTTTATTGGTGGCATATTAATGTAGGCAATAAGCTTGTTTATGACATCATGTTAGGTGAAATCTTGAACAATGAATTTATCACTAAAAATTATTATAAAGAATATATCAAAGCCTTTAAAACACAATAAAACCAATTTTTATCAATAAAACCAATATCAATCATAACATTAATCAAAAAACAAACCTCCATAGTCATCTAATTCTACCATCACACCTACGAACAAATTTGTAGGTGCAATTAAAAGAAACTTTGATTAATATTTCACCAACTCTCAATATGTTGATGTGGAAAAGTTTAACAACCAATGTGTACCTACTAATAAGGATCCAATCACAAATACAAATAATCGCTATCAATAAGACATGCCACTCATTGATATAACAACTACCAATACAACAGATTTCAACATATTTTGATGCTTACACTACCCCAATGAAGCCTCAACCTTCTGATCAATCTCCCCATATCATCAAATGTCAAAAGAATATTATAGTTCTCAACTAAATATCATTATGGTTCTTAATGAAAATCAAGTTAGTGGAACTTCTTTGAAGTTCTCAACACTATGCCTTTCAAAATTCCCCTAATGGAAATCATGATAACATCACCACACCATCAAATATTTCTCATGAAAAAGTTGAAATATATAGAAGAATCACCATCACCAAGGGAAACCAAACCACCTAATTAACCTCCTAAATGTCTGAATACTTTTTATTTATGAACCATTGAGAACATATCTTATCTTTAACCAAATAAAAATTTATCCATAAAATTTTCCATGGATTATATGATCAATTATGAAATCCTATTCTGAGATGATAATCCCCCCTCCTCATTAGTGTCATGATTAATGATGTTCAAGTGAGGTAAGTGCCTTAGGGATAAAGGTATTGAAAACAATGTCACTTACCTTTATTTAATAGAGGGATTAGGATATTCCATAAAATATATCAATAAAAAAGACTTAATTTTTGTGGTTTTGATCAAAATAAATAAAATCTACTTGGATGCATTTGGTTTCACCTCTGACTATATAACCCAAAAACCATATGAATCAAGATCATGGTTATTTATCTAAATATTTATTAAAATATACTCTTAGGCTATCATTTAACTCATCACATGTGATAATTTGCCTCTTACTATAACCAATGTCTAAATGTCATTTAAAATAACATTCAATACGAACATGAATCAAATACTAACCCATGGGATCTCAACCTATTGAATCCAAAGAAAGAATTATGCATTCCTAACACTACCTTAGTTCATAAACATTCATCATGATTTACAAATAACTCATTGCCAACTCTAGAGATAATGAAATGAAATGAAATAAAAATGTTTGAAATATAACTAGCTTACCACCATACAACTCAAAATGGATTCCTACAACTTTTATAACAAGATATCAATCTGTTCCTATGTTTTTATGAAGATAGTGAAACTATAACTAATTAACATTCCAATGAAATTTAAAAAGATCAAGACTCATTTAAATGTGATGAAAATGGTATTTTTTGTTAGAAAGGAATGCTTGTCATTGTGCCAAAAGATTGACCTATTAGCACCCAATACAAACACCAAATAAGCACTCACAAAAGGCTACTATTCCATGTCACAAATCCCTAAGGGGGATGCTAGTGATTAGTCCAAAAATCCCCCCCTCAACGTTACCCAAGGGGATTCGAACCCATGACCATGGCTCTGATACCAATTGTTAGAAAGGAATGTTTGCCATTATGCCAAAAGATCGACCTGTTAATGCCTGATACAAACACTAGATAAGTACTCACAGGAGGTTCCTAGTCCATGTCACAAATCCCTAAGGGGGATGCTGGTGATTAGTCCAACATTTTTAAATTCTTCCAAGAAACATTCTTAATCTCTTGTAGAGCTTGTACTCAAATTGAAATTTTCATCAATGATACTTCTAATGAATCTAAATTTACTCAAGCATGCACAATATAGCCATATTATGTTATTTTCCATGTTAAATTGAGATACTTGGATGTCCTTAATTATAATAATACCCTTGGTAAAATCCATGCTTTTAACTATTATATAAATTTAGTACAATTTTCTTATGAATTTAATGATCCATAATTTGATTCAAGTGGTGATGAATAAGGATTTGCATCTCCAAATATCCCACCCCTAAAATACCCCATATGTCTAATCCAATATATCTCTCATTTCACCTCAAATTCCATTGTAATGATCACTCTCTTAAATCATTTCTAAAAAATCATCTCTAACTAATGTCATTATCCCAACTGATGATGCTTAGTTTTATGTAGCCAATTATAAAATCATCATCCATGATGATGATGTTTATAATTAGATAATGAGTTATAATGTCATCAATAGGATGATTATGTATAGACTCAAACATACTATTTTGAATTCATTGGCTAAGCTGATGATGTTCATTTACAAATAACATAATACAATGTCATTGGCTAGGTCGATGATGCACAAACCCACTTAGAAAAATCAAACTTCATAGACTAGGATAATGATGTTAAAATAAGAATACAAAACCAAATATAATCACCCAAACTAATGATTTTAATTTTTTTTATAAATACCTAGTAAAAATCCAAAAATTACACTAGATAGGGTTCACTGATGTGAGACAGATTCACATAAAACATGAAAATAAAGGTAATAAATATGTCAATATTTATGTTGATATAAAATATAATGGTCCTTTATGTAATTTTCCAAGTGATGAAGTTATATTATATATACTTCATGCAATGGAATCCCAATTCCCTCGCCAACATCACAAAATTTGAATATTTTGAAAACACTTCTCCATATATTCACAAATTTACATGTATCAATCTCCTAGTTTTATTAAGAAAGGTAATGCATATAATTTTTACAAATTAAACAAAGTTTTTTATGGTTTGAAAAAATTACCTAGAGAATGTTACTCCAAAATATATCAAATTTTTATAACTCAAGGCTTTACGTATAGTTCTATTGATCCTAATCTTTTTTTCAAAAACACTCCACATGACATAGTTATGTTAATTTTATATGTTGATGAATTGATCATAACTATTAGTAATAGTTAAATGGTTTATTGTACTAAAAATAATTTAGATAATACCTTTGAAATGATATATTTAATTCTCTTACATTAATTTTTAGGCATTCAAGTTTGGAAATAAAAATATAGCATTTATATTTCTTAATATAAACATGCATATGAATTGTTATCTAACACTATTTTTTTACCACCTATATTGTATCACTTTCACTATGGTAATAAAATTCTAGTGCAAGGTAATATGGAGGTTAAGATAGGACCATCTAATGATCATTTCCATATCTTCATCTCTTCTCTTCTCTATTTTGAAGAGAAAGATAACATTAGTGATGTCCTTAAAAAATATAAGGAGACCTTTGCTTGGTCATATGAGGATATGCATGGAACTTATACTCACATAGTTTTTCATAATATTATAAATTATTTGAATATGAATCACATTTTCTAAAAATAACAAAAATTATTTGAGGAAGTCTCCAACCATTGTAAAAAAGAAATCATCAAGGTCCTTGATGTTAGGTTTATTAAGCTTGTAGATTATCTTGACAAGGTCTTTAAGATGGTATGAGTTCACAAGAGAGTCACCATGGTTATTCACATGTGTATTTAATTTTTTAATCTCAACTTAGCATGCCTTAAGCTCAATTTACCACTTCCCTCAATTAATGCCATTGTTGATTCTATAGATTTACATGAGATGTTTTCCCTCATGTATTATTTTTAAAGGTATAGTTAGATTTTCATTTCCCCCAAATATCAACATAAAACCAAACTGATTACCCAATGGGGCATGTATTATTATGTTAAGATGCCCTTGGGATTTAAAAATGTTTAGGAGACCTATCAAGACACCATGAACCATTTTTTTACATTCTCACTCATAATATTATTGAAATTTATGTCTATGATATCCTTAAATAATCTAAGAATTGTAAATATTACCATCATGACATAGACATTTTTTTATTTGATATGATTAATAAATGGATTTTAAAGGATATCATAAATGGTACAAAGCTGAAATATATATAAAAAAGAGTTAAAAAATTAAAAAAAAGACAACCCCTAAGGCTACAAATTTGACCAAGATAACTTCATCCAAAAATACACTAAACCTATGTTAACAATCCACTAGACTTTAGAAAAAAACCTAAAACCCATAACATCACAAAACATGAGCCAAGATAAATAAAAAATGATTATGGGTAAGACTCTTTAGAGTCTAATTAGTTAACTAGGGTAGATGATTAACTCACTTTTTCCTTTTCTCACATGCTTTGAACTTAATTTTTAGTCCTCACAATGAGTACCATCATCATTACATGATCTTTCACAAGTAGAATATCTAGCCATTTAAAGTAGGCAATCATTTAATTATGCTCCCTCCTAGAGGCATATGTATTCTTCCACATCACTAGTAATAATATATATTACCTAGATAGGCAAGTCCTCTACCTTATACCATTGGTTAAAACATGAAATGCAAACTCCTAAATTAGCCATGCCATTTTCCTCCTTATTCATTTTCCTATAACATGAGATATGGAAAACTCTTTGAACTATTGTATAAAATATTTGACATCCTCAATTTCATTTTGAATGGACCATGAGGGTTTATATTTTAATGAAAAAACTTTATTATATTCAAAGAATCCTCTTCGATTGTGAGTTTTTTAATTTTCAAGCTCATGACCAATTGAATGCTCCAAAGTATCTCTTTTGATTCTACCACATGATTAATTCCTCCCCCACCTTCTGCAACACCATCCCACACCTACCCCGACCCCCCACACCCACCCCCCCACCCCCCCCCCCCCCCCCCCCCCCCCCCCCCCCCAACCCCCAACCTACATAGGTAAACACCACTAAGCCTTATGACACCTCCTCATCCTATAATTCTTGGACTAGATTTATATACATTATAACAATTCAATTTCAGCCAAGAACTCATCAGTTTTGTCCACTTGAATTGAGATCTAACCACTTTCAAATGGTGGTATTTCACTAAAGAAAAAGTATTCAATCTATTAAAAATTATGGATTTTTTTTGTTGAGTATAATCTTAATTTTTAGATCAAACATCCTCTAATTCTCCTTGATATCCTCACACTCTTCTATCTTCAAAGATACAATTATTCATACTCTTCCAAACTCCCCAAAATAAATGGGTTAGAGTAAGGTACCATAGAAATACCGATCGAGGAAGTTTATAAGGTTACTTCCATTATTTAATTAGTTATAGAATATTATTTTGTTTAACCTAAAAAATATTAAATTTATGCATGATGAAATATATTGATTTGGATGTAAAATAATAATCCATTTTTTTTTACCATTTCCTCATTGCATTTATAGAAAAAACACTTATTGAGGATGGGAAATCATATCTAACCAAGTTATCTATCATGAAAATCTTGTTCTTTACTACCAAATAGAATAAAATGTTAACCTTGGGAATGAGGTTCTTAATACAAAGATCTTTCCAATAGAATATGTCTTCCTCTAGGTCTAAATACACTAGGTATCTTTATTTAACCTAGAAATCTCCACTAGTATCATTAGTCCAAACAAGCTCATCCTTATTTGGAAAGATACTTATGTGGGTTTAATGTAATTTCAAGTTCAAATATTTTAATTTATAAACTATATCTTCACTTGATGCATCCATCTATGACACTTTTTATTTTCTTATACCATCAACATTAGTTCAACAATATTTAACCTTTGCACCATAAATGTCCTTGAAAACATGAATGATTTCTGACCATGGGAATTTAGAGACCAATGGGTAATGAAATAATCAAGGATATTCCAAAAAATCAACCTTTTTACCATCCCTAACACTCCATTTTCTTCCTTTCCTTAAGATATTTATACAAGTGAGGGCTTTCCAAAAATCAAAACCATTATTAGGGATTTCCTCTATAAAAAAATATCCTATTTATTACCCTTAATAATTACACAATTACAACCAAAAGATTTTAACACTATACATGGACTATGGAAATATTATTTCTCTTATTTATTCATATTCTCCACCCTCCTCAAACCGATATGTCTATTATCCTTTGGCAAATAAATTTTTTCCCAAGCCACTAATGGAAGTCTGAATCTATCCTTTAAGCCTTTCCACATGAAACTTTTCTTCATTTTCTCCAATTTATCTATAATTTTACTAGGGATGAAAAAAAGTGACATAAATTAAATTGGGATACTTTAGATTTAACTTTGAGAAGTTGAAGTTTACCTATCTGAAATAACAATCTACCTTTCTAACTTGCCAACTTCTTCTAAATTTTATTTAGGAGGGTGTTTAAGATATTTGACTTCATTCTTCCATTAAATAATGGAAAACCTAAATAAAAAGAATGCATGATTTTGATATAACATCCCATAATTATATACAACTTATTTTTTATCCCTTTTGGGGTGCTAATTAAGAATGCATAACTTTTAGCAAAATTGTTACACTAATAAGAGACTAGTTCATAATCCAGAATAATACTCTTTATTACCTTAGCTTATGTTATTGTTACTTATCCCATCAACAAGGTGTCATAGATTTTTTTTTTGGGTGAGTAACACATGTCATAATTTTTATGCCTTTTAAATATCCTAGAGATCTATAATTCTATAAACTTCTTACAAGGGTCTCTTCTAGAATTATGAAAAGTTAAGGAGATAGAGGATATCCTAGTATTAACCCTCTTCCAGTGGGAAATAAGTATTTTTAAATTATATTGATAAGTATAGATAACATAAGAGAATATATGAAGGTATAAATCAAACCTTTGATTACTAAATTGAATCCAAATCTATCAAGGAGAATGTCTAGGAACCTCCAAGAAACCCTGTCATAGGCTTTGTTTATGTCCAACTTGAGGAACATACATTGTATTGTAAAATTTGTCATTGAATAAATTTATTAATGAGAAATGATGATGCCATCAATGATTTCTCTCTTAAAAATTAAGCCACCTTTTTTTTCAACTATAATATGTATCTTAGGTATTTGAAGAGCACATAAATGTTGATTAGTTCTTTGCTAGTCAAAATGATAAAAATCCATGCATAATAATACACTAGAACTAAACACTCTTGACTAAGAACTAGGGGGAAATAACATAATAAATAAGATCATAAAATAGAGATTAAAAAAAACATAATTAAGTCACCTCTTTTGTCAAATTTGATGTACACTTATTGGCATAAGGATGTTTATGATCAGTCTATGACATTAGAGACTCTTGTAAATGATTCTTCATGGTGTTAACACTTATCCAATGGTCACTTGTGGCTTTTATTTGCTATTGGCTTGTATTAGTGTGAATATTGGCATAAAATGGGCATTATAACACTATTCTTAATAACTTCTTGAGGCATTCCTATAGAATAACCTTACACACAAAAGCTTGTTGGTGTATGGTGTGGACATTTGTATTTATAGTGATAAGAACTAACTCTAACCCTAGGGAGGTTAGGTTAAATTCTAACTTTGGTTGAGTCTAAAGTGACCTAGGTTGAGTTAGGCTAACCCTAGATTGGGTAAAAACACTCATGAAATCTTGACAACCTTAGTTTCAAATATTTATGAGCTATGAAAACTCATTTTAGATATTTATAAGGAATGTTTAGGAATTAATAAATCAATTTATGATCTCTTTTGACCTTTAACTTCATATTTATCCAAAAATTCCTTTTTTGATAAATGAAATATACTAATTCGACTTAGATTTTTTACTTAGGTAAGTTAATTAAGATTTGTAATGTAATTAATCTTGCTTAGTGATTTTTGTCTTTTGGTAATTATTTTAAATGTTTTGAATTAATAGCTCAATAAGCCAAAAGTGTCAAATTACTAGGCCCTAATTTGATTAGGGTTAAAACCAAACTAAATTATTGGTAAAAAAAAGGTAATACCCCCAAATAAGCAAGCCTCATCAGATTTCTAAATAATTAAATCCATTACATGGATGAATTTTGGTAATTCAGGTGATTTCTAGGATTAGATTACAACATGTGCTAGAAATTGAACTAAATTCTGGTTTAGGCGTGAAAATAGCCAAAATTGAGTTTCTACATAATCTACTCCAAAATGGATTGAATCCATAGAACAATAGTTTTGGTACATATTTAAATAAATTAGTATCTAGAATAATTAGTCTCAAATGTTTTAATTGGTTAGCACCTAATTTCTTGGGAATGAGAACCAACAATGTATGATTAAACTCCTTAAGAATAGTACCTAACATGTAGAACTCATGCATAATTTCCACCACCTTTGATTGGATTATCTCCCAATACTACTGGAAAAAGAAAATGGGGGAGCCATATGAGCTTGGGGATTTTTTCCCTTCCATAGATAATGCAACATACATCATCTTTGAAAGTTTGATTAAATAAAAAGTTACCATTAACCCCTAAATGTGATTTTTTAAATTTTACCTCCATAATGTTTTTGGGTTCTTGGTCTGTAGATGAGGGATTGACATGGATCCTTCTAAGATCAAAAATTTCATTGATATACCTAGGAAAATATTCATCCCTAAAATCCATGATTTTCTTAGGATACTTGGATAAATTTGGAGGTTTATCCCTGAATTAGATTATAAAAATAATTCAATCAATTACATCCTCAAGAACAATATCAAATTACAATAGAGTGATGCTTTCCAAAAGTAATTTAAAAATATGAATAAACCCATACTCAAATCCCAATTTAATACCATTTTTCAATAAGTGTGTAATATAGCTCATGGACAACAAAGGACTTTAATTACTAATTAACATATGATAATCAAATAAGACCAAGACTTTTGCCAGTGGGATGATAAGGAACTCACCAATGGGTATATGATGTAGATGGGAACATTGATACTCTTATTTGAATATGGAAAATAATGTTATTCAAACCCATTTATACATGCTTTTGGATGGAAAAGGTGACTATGATAAACCAATGATGATACTCCCTTGATGATGTTGATTGCAAGGTGAGTAGATCATGCAAATGGTAAGAGTTGGCTAAGCAATGATTGAATTATTTCCTTATGTTGCATTTAAAATTATGATTTTAATAGGTGATATATTGACCATAATTCATGACCTTATGAATTAATAGGAAATATAATTATGTTCTTTCAAGCAAATGATATAGCATGCTTATGATTTCAAGATTGGACTATTAGGATAACAAATTTCAGGGGTGAAATAAGTGTGTAGGAAAAAGAATAGGACGTATAAAGGAAAAATAATATGACAATCATGGTTTTATCACTAAATTATTTTATCTTAACCTTTATTATACCCATTATAAGTAGTTGGTTTCCTAAGTTAGTGTCTGCCACCTTTGCTAACTTAGTGTATGTTATAAGTGTCTAGACTTTAAGCTTGGTTGGTTAATATTATTATCTTTTGATCATTTGATCTAGTATCCAATGTCTATTTTTTATAGTGGATGATTGTCATATATTCCATTTATTACCTTATAATATAATCTAGTGGGTTTGGAGGATAATAAACCTAAGAAGAAACCACATAAGTTTGAAAGAGCTACCATGCACCTTAATCAAACATAGAAGAAAACATCCATTAATGAGTCATGTGTTGGCAAGTAGATGGTGGTTGACTAATCCTGAGATGTATTTTTATAGAATTCAAGCTCCCTTAGTTGAGCATTTTTTTCCAATTTAAAAATAATTTATACGTAGCATAAGAGAATAAGAAGAAATAGATAAGAACTATGGGTTTGGAGAGCCAAGTCTAGAAAATTGGAGGATATCACCTAGGTGGTCTAGAGGTCGATAGGTGGGATTCCTAATAAATTATTTTTCTAATTCTTATTAGGAATGAAATGATTTTATTCTCTATTTTATCTTATTACTTTTAGGAGAATAAGACCACTTGATTTATTATACCTATTTGATTGTTTGCTTATGGTTGTGCATTGGCTGCCATGTAGTGCTTGTATGTTGAGGACATAAGAAGGGTAATTTAAACCTTAATTAGACATATTAATGGTATATATTAAATTAATCCCATGTTGGGCATGGTGGTAGGTTATTAAAATATTCCATGACCATTGGTATGAAGTAATAGAGTGAAACATCCTCTTTCTAATCCAATTTTTCAATGGGCCTTATTATGTTATAAGTACCTGTCTACTTGATTTATATTCTTGAATTATTTGCTTCACCTATATGATAATTTGAATGCTTATTTAATTTGTATTTTGGACTAGGAGTATTTTTGTTTAAGAAATGGGAATAATATTGTAGGTGTTTCATGGTCATTCTCTTGTGTTAAGATACCCTTGCTTAGATATCCACCCTTGCCTTCACCAAGTTATATAAACATGTTCAGAGTTGGGAGTATCAATATCAAGGATTTATAGAGTAGTAGGTTAATGATGACAAAATATTGGGTAGTGATCCTTACTTCTTATGACCAAGAGATGCTTGGGAGTGAACATGGATCATTATTGAATATTGTTTGGTTCTTCTATAGTTGATTAAAAGGAGTCATAAATGGTTACGGCTATTAGTATTGAGACCCTTGGGAAGGAGTTCTTATGTAAAGAAAAATCTTTGGATTTATGGATTTTATAATAAAATATAGTGATTTATTTGATTAAATATTGTTGAGAATAGTCTCTTGATTATGTGTATGTCTCTCCCTTTCAAGTGGTTATGGTTTAAATCTTGGCATTAAGCTTGCACAAGGATGAGTAGAATGTAGTTTTTAAGCTATGGATTATTATTTGGAGTAACAATAGATATATTCATGTAATATTTGTGTTATTGTAGACTAAAATCAAGCCTTGGGAAGATTTCCTTTAGTCTTAGCATATGATTAAACTACATGCTATAAACCTTCCCTATAACAAGACCATCTAATAACAATTAAATGAGAGTTTTAATAGAACTTAGATCTACAATTATAGTCCTATCAAGGCATGAAGCCTTTAGGTTTGTCTTAGGTCACCCTTGCTAAGGCATAATTATTTAATAATATCCTCTATACTAACCCCTTTGATGTTGAGTTTTTACTTATTAATAAATCTCTTGTTGTTCTCTCAAGTTTAATAGAATGAATTATGCCTTGGGCATTACCAATTGAATAATTCAACTAAGCCTTTAAGATAGTCTTTGCTATGAGAAGTTACCTTTTAACTTTTTAGATTCCTATGAAAATTTGAGTATCTTGGATTGTATACATATTTGGATAAACCAATGAGAATATTGATTTAACATCTAAGGAGTATTTTTCCTAGACACCTTATTGTTCTATCATTTATGTGATGCATATTTAGCTTAATATAATATATTATGAGGAAGAAATACTCTATTTGAATTAATTTATAAGTAGTAACATAAGTAGGAATTTTTATTTCCTTATCCAATTCATAAATCTTAGAGTCATATTTGAATATTATTATGACTCAAGCCTTAGTTAATTTATGATTTTGACTACACCTGGTTTTACCTTCATTTTGTCCATAGCCATTTGGAATGTTCTCTTGTGCAACATTTTGACTTAGTTGAGAAGCACTCTTTTAGATAAATGAAGACCCCATATCAACCCTATAGTAAATAATAATTAACATAGGTAATTATTTGATTTATTTTGTTAAGTGTTGTCATTGATGTCAAGGTCAAGATTGATGTCATTAATGTCAAGGTCAAGGCTGATATCATTGATGTCAAGGTGTAGATGCATAGTGAGTAGTCCATGAGATATGAACCATATGACAAGAGATAATTTGAAGGAAACCTAATTATTAATATAAATTTTTATGTCAAGAGATGGTTCAAGGTCAAGGTAAGAATGTTTGAACACTAATCCTTGAATACAAGGTGTCTTGAGCAGCTTAGTTATAACAAGCATAGTGATGTCATAGGAATATGCATGATATGCATAAATAACTATGTATAAAAGTATGATATTGTATAATTATCATGAAAATAATGAGATAAAGGTATAAAATAATCAAGAAGTGCCTTTAAGAACAAGTGTCAAGTTTTAAAGTGCTTGAGAATCCTAGTCATGACACTTGTCATAGCATAAAGGAATCTTGTGTGAAGGTATGAGCATGGTGGCATGGTGAGATGGATGAATAGAGGCATAAGAGGTAGTATAGGGTTGTTTAAATATGCATGTGAGGCATTAGAGAACTCAAGTGTGTTTCAAGGTGAGCCTATAGGGATAAGCCTTACAGACCTGGCATGCAACTAGACTAGTTCTAGACCCTACCTGATCGAATAAGGTACCATGAAGTGTTGCCAAGACCTATAAAAGATGAAAAGTAGCGTAAAAACATGTGATAATTTTATTGATAATGTGAGTAGGGTGAATATTTCATGGATAATGTCTAGAAGGTAAGTTTTAAGGCCTAATGAGACTTGTAGCTCAAAATCCTAAAGAACAAAGAGAGAGACATGGTGGCCTAATGGGATATTAGGATAAGTTTCTAAGGTAAGCATGGAAAAATGAGAATTTAAATAGGTATTTAATGTTTTTTCAAGTATGTTTACCAATTATAAGGTCAAATTTTGTGAGAAAAGTCATGGAATATGGTTTTGAGGTTTCATGTGTGCACAAAAT
>JARHVA010001252.1:0-152500 GCA_037957365.1 Torreya grandis | reverse complement strand
TTGATGATGCATATTTTTTCAAGCTATGAGAGGGCATGACATGATGACAAAGTGTTTGATGTTTAACTGTGACTGTTGGCATTTAAATTAACAAAAGAAAAAATTAATCTGCAATATTTTGCTCATATATTTTGATCCAAGAAAAATTTATTGATGTAATAAATATAAAATATGTAGAGGAATTCAATTAACATCAATTAAATCAATTTATAAGGTCTAAATGTTTATATAGCCAAAGTTATTACTCTCCAAAGTTGACTATGTGTTTGACCATGTTCTATAAGTGACCTGAGAAGGATGTTTGAGTTGTTTTGATGGTATTTGGATGTTTCAAGGTGACTTAGCTATTGGAGAGTGTTATAGACTCCTTGAAGATGATTTATATGGATTTTGGATGTTTGAAAAATCATATTTAGTATGATCACATGCTTATAAGTTGACTATTTGTTCATTCATGGTATTCTTATGTACAAGGCTAATGTTTGAGTAGATTGAGCATACACAGAGGTGTGTAATGGTGAATTTAATCATTTTGTGTATGTAAAAGGGATAATGTGGAGTGGAAATATGACTTTGAAAGTGGTTGTGTGTTTCTAATTTTCTTTTTGAAGTGTTAAAGAAGTGAATAGGTCTCCATGAGACCTATAAGGGATATTAAGGCCTAATTCAAAGGTGTAGCTACTTAAGTGTGACCCATGAATGCTATGGCCAATTTATGTGGATGCTATTGAGATATTTTAGATGTATTAAGGGTTACGACAAGTATTATGTCTGACCTAGAAGATAATAATCATCAAGGCTCTATAAAAGGTGAAATCAAAGGTGATGGTTTCTAGAATTATAAGAAGAGGTGTGTGTGAGTGTTGTAGAGCGAAGGAAAATAGAAAGGGTGTGTTTTTAGTGGATGGGTTGTATATTAGAGTAGGTTGATGACTATGTGTATGACCTATAGGTTATATTTATTATGTCAGAATAGTGATCTTGTAGGTTTGAAGATTGAGGATGAGCAAAGAGGTCTTGGGTAATACAAAAGGATGTTTTGGATGCCTTGAGTATGAGAAAAGGATAACTAATGTATGTGTGAGATTGGTGGTTTATTTTAGAGGTAGATTAGAGTGTGGTCTATGTTTATGACTATTTGTTCATGTTATTGAGGATGTGATAGATTTGTTGCTGAGAAGTGTAGAGTGATTCAAAAGGTGGTTTTGGATGTTTGTGAGTGTGTGAAGAAGTGAAGGGGGATATGTTTGTAGGGTGTATCCATCATATCAATAAGAAATCAATGATCAAGAGATGTTAATATCATAGGTTTTGGGAGGGTTCTCAACATCTAGGTGAGAAGGAATTGACCATCCTATGGGTAGGTGCTCCTTGTGAAATAGGTGTTTCACTAAATTTAAGTTAGAAGGACTTCACCATCCTAGGGGTAGGTGCTCCTTGTAATGTAGGTGTTTCACTAAATTTAGGTTAGAAGGACTTGACCATTCTAAGGGTAGGTGTTTCACTAAATTTAGGTTAGAAGGACAAACATCCTTGGGGTAGGTGATCCTTGTGAAATGGGTACTCCACTAAAGTCTCATGTTTGTAATACCTTATAAGACAAGTAGTCCATGTGTTTGTAGGATTTAGAGTGGGTTTTATTCCCCATGAGGGTTTCCCACATTAAATGTTATATTATGATGTAATTATATTATTCATGCTTTGATGGTAATATAGTTGCATATGGTTATTGTGTTGATTCATGAATGTCAATAATGAATGATAAGTGATTTGAAAGTGAAAGATTGGTTGACTGACTCACTCCCCTTCAATCATCTTGTACCTCTAATAATTGGTATAAGAGCAAGTCCTTTAGAGGAAGATTAATAACTTGATAGAGATCCTAAGTAGTATAATATGGCTAAGTAGTTGAAGAAAGAGAATCAATAATAGAAGGATGTGATCAAGGCACTTGAAGATCAAATATGTACTTTGAAGAAAGATGCCAAAGAGGATGAGAAAGTTACCAATGATCTCAAGGTTTAACTAGAAGATGCCAAAACAAGTTTGAGTTTAAAAGAGTAAATTTTTTCAAAATAAAAGGACATCATGTATGATGAATAATTTTACCATGATAGTGGAGAAGAATAGGTGTTTTATGATAGTGAGGAAGAAGAAGTGGATCTAGAAGCTAAGCTCATAAATAATAATTTCAAAATGAGGTACGTGATCAAAGGTATTGAAGCACAATTAAGATCTCTTGAGGGAAGTTTGTTAGGAAAGACCAAGAGAGATTATAATAAGAATCAAAAGTTGTTCAAGTCTCTTGAAGAACAAGTTTATAGATTGAAGAATGATTTGGCTAAACAAGCCAAGGAGGATAAAAAGACCATCAAAGATCTTAGATTTTAGTTAGAGGCTACAAGTTATAGTTTGATAACTAAAGGTGATGAGTGTATATAGTTGATGGTTTAAGTGGAGTCATTAAAGAGTGAGCATGAGCTTATTGTAGTCAAGTTGGATAAGCTACAAAAGGAACATGTAAAGCCTAAACAAGCTAAGAAGAATACAAGCTTTGAAAGCAATATAAAAAGGTCTGTTAGACAACCAAATACTTCAAGGTATGCTAGTTTAATCCATGGTCATTGTTATAAATGTAATAAGTATGGTCATAGAGCTAAAAATTGTCGAAGGAAGTCCGTCAAGTATGGAGATTCATGGAGTTATAATATAAGGAGTTTTTGTCCAAAGATTGATTATAGTTCAAATCTATCAAAAGGTACGAATGATATTATTTCTTTCATTTGTGATAATAAATGTCATATTTATATATTTTATCGTAGTAAATTTGATAAGCCCTCAAGTCATTTGAAGAAGGGAAAGACTCCTAGAAAGCATATCAAAAGTCAAAACATGATGTGGAGACCTAAGGCAGTGAAGGCTAGTCTCGTTGAGCTCAAGAATCAAACTTCTGATACTGTAAAAAAGGAATCCATTTTGGAGGTGTCTCAAGAGTGCCAAGGAAGTTTTATATCAGTCCAAATAGAGAAGAAGGTGGATGATCTAAGATTCAAGTTAGTTATACCATTAAAGGCCAAGGAGAATATAAAAGAAGTATCTCAATCTGATGGTTTATTTGTTGTAGTTTAAGAATTTTTAGGTAAGGAGTTTCATGATTGCTAAGAGTTCTTATTGTCTTCTTTCAAAAAGGATAAGGTGTTAGTTTAAGAGATATGCCAAGAACCTATGTTTTCATCATGCATTATCAAGGACGCTAAAGAAGAGATGGATGTCAAACTAATTGTTTTAGTCAAGAAAAGGAAGAAAAAGAAGAAGGTTCTTTAGTCCTAGGATGAGGACTAGTATGATCCTCTATTCTAGGTCCTTGTGTAGTAGAGATGTCTTTTTTGTGATTCATGAAGACATTTCTCAGTTTGAAGAAGCATGTGGTCTTTCAAGGGTGTTTTCAGTTGGAGCAGTTTGGAGGGTTAGATTAAAGGTTTCTAGGTGGAAAAGGAGGATTTTTGAGTTTTCAAGATGATCTTGTTGTGTAGAAATGTTTATTGAACTTATTATAGCATGATTTAGGTGGTTTTGTGGTTTGAAGGTATGTTGAAGTCAAATTGGATATTTTTGAGTGCTTTTAGTTTTAGCTTAAAGGCAAGCATGCCTAAAATGGGTTATAGGATGTATGGGTTTTCAAAGGTTTTAAATCTCAAAAGTTGGTCCATAAGTGTTTGATGGTTGTCTCCACGTGTGAAAGAATTTTTATAGGTGGGAGTTGACTAGAAAGAGGTTTGTTGACCCTATTTGTTTTGAGATTATAGAGTTTTAGGCTATGCTAAAAAAGTGGTTTACCTTATGAGTTGATGCTTTAAGATTCTTAATATGTTTAAAGGGATAAATGGGTTATAAAATCAAGATTCACATATATTTCAAGGTTTTTGGTTTTCAAATTATTCAAGTTTTTGTCAAGATAAAGGCCTAATTAGCTAGAAGGTTTATGAAGGAAGTATGTTTCAGAGGATGAGCTAGGTGATGAAAGTTGGTGTGATTGAGGGGGAATATGAGAGTGCTCTAGATATGAAGTTTTAGGTCTCGAAGATATGTCTATTGAAATTTGTGGGCTCTTCAAGTTTTAGGTAGGGCTACAAGGAGTCTAGACAGGCATAGTATGAAGAAGAGTGATTTTTGATAAATTTATCCAAAAGAGCATGGTAAGAGTGTTTAAATGTAATTTATATGGTTGATTTAGAACATCTTTATTATTTTATGTATGGATTGAAGATCTATTGGTATTCTTTGAGGTTGATTGCAAGTAAGAGTATGAAAGTACAATGGTGTTGTTTGAAGACCCAAAGTAGTTTACTGTTCTGAATTTGATATTTTCATGTTGTTGAGGCCATGAAGGTTTTATCAAAAGTTCTACAGGTGAGATTTAGTTGTGAAGATAAATAAGGCTTAGAGTAGAGGAGCTTGATGTAGGTTTAGTGGCATGAATTTTTGTTGGTGGTCCTTAAGGTGGCTTGAGAGAGAAGGCTATTCAGCTTGTGTGGTGGTTTTTCATGGTGTGTGGAGATTTTTAGATGCTCAAAAGGTGTAATGGATTAGAGATATTAGGGGGAGTTCCTCTCAAAAAATTTCTTGTGAGTTCCATCATATTTTAGTGCTTTTGTGTGTTCTTTCTTCTTTGGTAGCAGTGCATAATAAAAGAAGGGTATTGTCATGGAGTATGGTTGATAAGTTTAAGGTAAGAAGTGGTATGCATAGAGTTAGGGGGAGCTAACTCAGATAGTTTGAGTGACTTAAGGATATATGAATTATACAAGTAGAAGCATATGTGAGATGTTTCATTCATTGAAAATGTGTTGAATCTTCATGCATAAGAAAAGGGAGCTTATGAGTTATGAAAAGGTTGTAATGACCTCTCTTTTGAAATTATGAAACTCTTGATATGTTGATTTCATATGTTTAAATTGATGGAATGAAAAATAAAGTGTCTCTTGTTGTTTAGAGCTTTAGAATCTTTCAATAAACCAAGATATGGTAAAACTCTAGTATTAAGCTTATGGATTACTCTATGTATAAATCTAATATTACCTTATGATAACCATTTGAGTGGCAATTTGACATCTTGTTAATGAAATAAGATGAATATCAAAGGACCTAATTAGAGCAGGTATGTTTCTAATAATTATTCTTTCATAAAAAGAGCATGTTATATTTGAATAACTTTAGGCTATTAATTTCCTTGTTGTGCATATATGAGATAGCTTGACTTATGATGCTATTTATGGGCACATGTTAAATGGTTATGAGGGTATCTTTCTGACTGTGAAGTATATGGAATGGATTGAAGTAACCTTACACATTATTGATATTATGATGATAAATCAATTAATATATAAATTTACATCTATAATATGTTGATTGGTTGAATGAAACCCTCAAAGAGATGAGAATCATATTGAATTACTAAGAATTTATGTGGAAGTAACTTGAATGAATAAATAGGCTATTGTTATTTCTCTCATGATAATAACTTAGTTAACATCTTAAATTGCTAACTATCTTGAGAACTTGTATAGTAGCATGAATTAGAAGGAGGAGACTGTCGAGGTGTCTTTCTATTGAAATAATAGCTCTACATCTTTTTTGCCATGAATATTATGTCTATAGATATACATGGGACCTAATATTAGGTGCCACTAATCTGAATTCTCATGTGAAGGTTGACGAGGCCTGATTTCCATGACATATCACACCTTTTTGGGTGATGAATATAGAGCATTTATTAGTATGACCTCTAACGAGGCACATGTATAGCATATCTTACATAAAATTGACTATATCATTTTATGTAGTGGTAGTAGTGTAGCACCCTCCTACATGTTATTTCATAAAATTGACTATATCATTTTATGTAGTGGCAGTGGTATAACACCCTCCTACATGTTATCTCTTGAACAACATTGAATTTGGCATGATGAAGTGGTCATTGGTTCCATAAGAAATTTTGTTAGTAATGGCTTATGGAACATGTCCCCTATGCTACGATGTATCTTGATTCTGTAGATGGCTAATGGATTACCAATGCCCTCTTACACTATTCTTTCTCCTCTTGAGTGGTTTGTAGCACCAAATAATGATCAAATTGTGATATGTTGTTTGCTAAATGTGCTTACTAAACTTATTTTAATTTATCTAAGATTTTGTTTATTGTTTGGAAAATAACATTATTATATTCTTGATTTCAAATGTTTTAAGTTAAAGGTTGATTACAAAATTTGTTGATGATTTTTTTGTTTAATTTGATTTCATTATTAAGACTACTTGGTCTCCTTTTATTGATTTTGCACTTACATGACTTGTTGGTGTTTATTCAATTGATTATGATGCTTACTTGTGTTGGTTTCAAGTGTTTATATGTGCATAATTATCACTTCAGGTGAGTATAGTAAAAAAGAAGTAGCTTTAAAATGATAGCTAAGTGGGTCATGGTGGGGACTTGTCTCACAAGTCTAAGATCTCATCCTTCCTCACCCATAAGATGTAGTGGTCTTAGACACTGAGGTGTCTCAAGATAATTGAGGTATCTCTTTCAATCTATGCATTGGAGTGGATGGTGGATAGATATCCTGAGGCCCCCCAACACATCAACTATTTTTTATTCTTCACTCTACACCTAGATAGTGGTTGGTGGACTAATGTCCTGAGGGCCTCATGTGTATCAATTATATTAGATGGTGGACTAATGTCTTGAGGTAAAAATATAGATTAATTGACAAATTGATTCTTGGCTAGTGGACTAATGTCCTAAAGGCCACATATATACTAATTTGCACATAATTCTATTGGCTAGTGGACCGATGTCCTGAGAGCCTCCTACATATTGAGTTACATATGATATATTGGCTAGTAAAGTGATATCTTAAGATTTTAGATATATTAAATGGCATGGTATCAAGTTTCCTAAAATATTTCATAAATTACATGGTATATGAAAAAGGGAGACAATCCCATGCTTGTATTCTTCTATGGTAGAATTGGTGTAAAGGGAGGCATTTCCACATGCACTACTTATTTAAAAGATACTTTATGTTTTAGATGGCACTAGATATGTTAATTAAGCAGTTCTTTATATGTTTATAATAATTATATATGAGTTCATAATGGTATGACCAAGGATTAATGCCTATTTTAATAGGATGATTTTGTTGTGAGTAATAACCACCAGTCTTCCCTAAGATTAAAATTATATACTCAAAGAACACTTAAAATATCATTTATATAATAGATAGATTGTGGGTCTCAATGGATTGAGACATATGTTTTTTGTAGAATGATCTACATCAGAATGAATAACCTCTTTTAGGAATCAATTTTAATTCAACTAGCCTCCAATGCAATCAGTGAAATATAGTGTGACAATATAGCCTTGAATAAAGTAAGGATTGGGTCTAAAATTGGACCACTTTCATCTTTAAATTAAATATATTTTGATAAAAGGAATTTCAAATTATTATGATTTAGAATTGAAGCATCCTTATGAGTTGGTCATAGGAAATTATTTTTATGTTGAAATGCTAGTAGTATTCTTGTAGGAAAATTATGGGAAATGGATAGGTTTTGCCTCCTTAATTGTATAAAGTGATTCTATTCTTATATGCATGTTAATATATGTTTTTGTGACACTGAGTGATGGTGGTCTATGAGTATCATATTCATGATGGTAGTGTATCAAATCTCTCCTTTGTTGGGCATGGTAGAATTTTATTTGATCCTATTATGAATGTCTTAATGCTATAGTGGAAAAATCCTTTTCTGTTAGGATGGTGAAAGGTTGTTTGATCCTTACCTGGATGTCATGATGGAAGTATTTGAAGTCATCCTATATTGGGAAGGATGATAGGTTATTTAACTCTCCCATGACCATTATCAGAAAAATTATGTGAAGAATAAGCCTTGCACAAATGGAACTCATGAATTATGTTGTAAATATTGAATTGATTATATCACCCCATTATAAAAAAGCCATTAAGAGGATTGGTATCAGAAAGATTGATGAATCAAAGGGATGTCAAAAATATAAGAGGAATAATATGTTTAGTTCCATATAGCAGTTGATATCCACATCTAATGATGTTCTTAAGGGATGGAATAAATAAGTCATATTGGGCCTACCTAAGAAGGCACATAGTTAATTCAGAATGGTGTTACAGTAGTTAGGTAGATATAAAAATCTAATTAGATGATAAAATTAGTCCCACACAGAGGACAATTCCTCTCTAAGGAAGGAGAATGTAATGAACCTTGTGGACAACAAGTGACTTCAATTGCTAATTGACATATGATAATCAAATGAGACTAATACTTTTTCTAGTGGGATGACAAATAACTCACCAATGGGTATATGAGATAATTGATACTCTTCTTTGACTCTAGAAAATAATGCTATTCAAACACATTGAGACATGTTTTAGGATGGAGAAGGTGACTATGATAAAATAATGATGATACTCCATTGATGATGCTAATTTCAAGGTGATTGGATCATGTAAATGGTAAGAGTTGGCTAATAAATTCTTGAATTATTACCTTATGTTGTAATTAAAATTATAATTTTACTAGGTGATATATTGACCCCACTTCATACCTCTTTTATTTTTTTTGGGTTACAGGAATCGGTCTAGCATGGGCCCCTATAACCTGTAGTACGCATGGTAAACTTTTTAACGTGACCAATAGTGCTGGGGTGACACGCTCTCCGGTACCACGAGGCAGGGGGGGACAAGAAGACCCCACTTCATACCTTATGAATTAATAGGAAAGATAATTATGTTATTTTAAGTAAATGATATAGCATTATTATTAATTCAAGCCTTGACTATTAGGAGAGTAGATTTCATGGGTGCAATAAGTGTGCAAAAAAAGAAAAGGGCCTATGAAGGAAAATGACTATGTTAAGCATTATTTTATCACTAAATAATTTTATCTTAACCTTTCTTAGACCCATGATAAGTAGTCAATTTCCTAGGTTATCCTCCACCACCTTTGCTAACTTATCATATGTTTTAGGTAGCTAAACTTTAAGCTTGGTTGGTGAAATTATCTTTTGATCATTTGATTTGGTAGAAAATGATTATTTTGTCTAGTGGTTGACTATTAGATATTCCATTGATTTCATTAGAATATAATCTAGTGGGTTTGGAGGAGAGTAAACATAATAAGTAACCACATAAGTCTAAAAGAACTACCATGTTCCTTAATTGAACATGAAAAAGAATCTCCCTTAATGAGGCATGAGTTGGTAAGTGGTTGGTGATTGATTAATCTTGAGACATTTTTTTATAGAAGTTGAGCTCCTTTAGTTGAGTTTTTTTTTCCAATCTAAAAATAAATTATACATAGCATAAAAGAAGGATAAACAATAGATAGGAACCATAGGTTAGTAGAGCCACGTCTAGACAACTAGACAATATCACCTAGGTGGTCTAGAGGTCGATAGGTGGGATTCATAATAACTTATGTTTCTTCTAATCACTAGCAATGAAATGATTTTATTCTCTATTTGATCTTCTTAATTTTAGGAGAATAAAAATACTTGGTTTATTCTACCTATTTGATTGTTTGCTCATGGTTGTGAATTGGATGCCATGTAGTACTTATCCTTTAAGGACTTGGGAAGGTTTTTTTGACCCTTACTTGGACATCATGATGGTATCTCTTAAATTCTTATTGTATTGGGCATGGTGGTGGGTTATTTAACTCTTTCATGACCATTGGTAGGAAGAAATAGAGTGAGACATCCTCTTGATACTTCAATATTTTGGTGGGCCTTATTATGTTATAAGTACTTTCCTACTTGATTTATATTCTTGAATGTTTTACTTCACTTGTATGATCATTTTAATTCTTGTTTTATTTTTATTTCAGACTATGAGTCTTTTTGGGTAAGAACCAGGAATACGAATTTAGGTGTTATATGGTCATTATCTTGTGTTAATATACCCTTGATTAAACATCCACCCTTGCCTTTACCAAGTGATATAAACATGCTCAAAGATGGGATTCTCTAGATCAAGGGTGTTTAGAGTAGTAGCTTAATGATGACAAAAGGTTAGGAAGTGATCCTTCTTTAAAATGGCTAACATATACGTAGGATTAGATGTGGAATGGCATTGAATATTGGTTAGTTCTTTTGTAGTTGATCAAACGATAGATTAACCTCTCACTTATGTTAATAAGATGAATGAAACTAAATACGATACACTGCTTTAGTAGCTATCTTGATTTTAATATTCTTGTAAAAGATAAGATCTTGGGATAGTATTAGAACTATGGATTAAGACCTCTATTTTCTATTTATTGAAACCTTTGTGTTAAACTGAGAATTAATTATTTATGAATGCTTTATTTATAAGATCTTGGGAAGAGTACTATGTGTATCAAAAGTCTTTATCCTTGAGGCACTTTCAAATAAATTGACAAATTGATTTCTTTGCTTAAACCTTTGTCATGGGTGTCTATTTTGTTAAGCATTATGCATTTCTATCTATCTAAATGTGAGGAGCTAATGGAATTAAACTCATCTAAAAATGAGTGAAACCTAGTTAAATATTTATGAGATTGTTATTGGGAATAACAATTTAGCTTGTTGGAATGAACTATACATTGATGTTTTCTAGTAAAAATGTGTTAATCATGAATAAAGACTTAGGATGTATTTGTGTTAAACCCCCCTTTTAAAAAGGAGTCATAACTAGTTATGACTATTAGTATTGAGACCCTTGTAAAGTAGTCATTATATAAATAAAGCTTTTTAACTTTAATGCTTTTTTGAATTGTGTGTACATATATAAATCTTTAGCTTTATGTCTCTTTAAATCCCCACCCTTTGTATTATTTCTTGTTAGGAACTTGTACTACCCCTTCTCTTTATTTTGTTAGTGTAATAGTTGTTATGAATTCATATGCTTTGTAAGTCATCCAATGAGCATTTTGTTTTATCCCACATTCAAGGGAAGTAGTAGTTGCTTATATTAGACTTAGTATATAAGTAATTGTTGAGGCCAAGGAAGGCATCCACAAATTTATTGTATTGAGGTTGCTTAAAGGAGGTTGCCCCCTTGAAGTGGCCTATGATCAATTCAATCTTTTCAAGTGTTTTGATACTTATCTAAATATATTAATTCATACTATTAATTCTTGTTATTTCATGAGTTTTTATTAATTATTGTAGGAGGATCCTCTCATCTGGTATCAGAGTACTTTCCAAAAATATAAGTTTTTTCCTTTAAAAAGTTTTGACTCTATTCTACTGCAAACATCATTTCAGTAATTTTCTTAAAAATCTTAACTCTATTCTATTGCATAACCCAATTAAATAATTTTATATAATCTATTTCAAATTAGGGTAAAAACCTAACTATATAACCTATGAAAAATTCTTAGATGAAAGCCATAAAACTCATAATGAAGAGTACCACAAGAACCCCAAAGTAGCTGGCCCATTGAGAGGACCTGCCATTGAAATGGGTAATGACCCCTTCTTGACTGAGTAGTTCCCATCCATAAGAAAAATCAAGAGTTGTCACTGGGAGATAAATCCATGGACAAAAAAATTCTAGAGATAAATAATCACTTAGATAGTATTGGTGTCTAGAGTGACAACTTTAAACCCTTAGGTAGCCATTGAAACTTGGGGCCCATTTCTATCAATTACAAAATATTTTTAGCAGAATCAAAAAAATCAATCAGCAGAGTATCCATGACTGTTAGAGGATTTACAAGTAGATATTTGACAGGAACTAAAATCCATAAACCATTCATAGTCAGTAGAATCTCAAAGGACTTACCACTATATCTATTCCTATATATCACTATTTATCCTCAAACATTATCTAGACACCTAAAATTCTATTCCCCACATTTTCTTCCTTGAGGTCCCATATCCCAATTTCACTCCTAATTCTTGCAAATCATAATTTTCCCTTTTTTTGGGTTTTGCCATAACTTTTCGTTTTGTCCATTTGCCTCAATTTTTTCTCATAGTGTTCATATCCTTTGTCCCTCTTTGATAAATTTTCCTTTTTTTCCATTTTCACTCCTAAAATTTCCCTCACCTTCATCAATCATACTCACACTATGCAAAAAGATTAGTAAAATTACCTTTACCCCTTTCGATTTCACCCAAATTAAAAAAATTCTTTACTAAACATGTCTTAACTCTAGTTTTATTATCCATTTCCAAAAAAAAATCTCTTATTTTGGTCATGGTAGTAACCCAAATAGGAGAAAATAATGTGGAGGATGAAATTGCTTCCCTCAAGACCCACATCAAAGATCTTGATGAAAAAATTCTCAGCCTCAGTCTTCAACATATCACCATAAATAATAGATGGTAGCTAGAGTCCTCTTTAGACACTGGGTTTTCTTCTTCCAGCACTTTTCATGGGTTGAAGCTTAATTTTCCTCAATTTAATGGTGTAGATCTAACTAGATGGAGTTATTAGGTAGAATAATATTTTAGTCTACATAATAATTTTGATGCCAACAAGGTCGCTCTTGCATCCTTTCACTTAAGAACATGGATCCCTTCAATGGTATTATTGGTATACCAAGGCTCATGATGAGCCCATAAAGAGCAATTTTTTAAGCCTCATTTTGTAATGGTTTGGCCGTGGTGCTTTTGATGACTTCACTAGTTCACTCACTAAACTTTGACAAATAGGAACCATGAGAGAATATCAAATAGAATTTAAAAATCTAGCCAATCACACAGAGTAATGTCTGATGAATTATTCAAGAGTTGCTTTATCAGTACATTGAAGGATGAAATTTGATGTGACCTCAAAATGTTTAGGCCCAACATGATGATGGAAGCCTTATGGTTGGCTAAGCTGGTAGAGGACAAGATCATAGCTCAATAGTGATTCAAATCCAATTTTTATCCATTTAAAAATATAGATCCACAATGATCTCAAACAATGATAGCCCCTAGAACCACTCCTATCAGGCATTTGACTAAAGCATAGATGTAATCCCATAGAGAAAAAGGACTATGTTACAACTGTGATGACAAATTCAATCAAGGAAATTGATGTGTCGAGTAAAATCTCTAACTATTAGATGTGGACTCTCTCCCAAAAACTAAAGATTGGGAAGATGTTCAAGATACAAAAAATTATCTGGAAGAAGCTCAGTTAATTTTGGAACTTAATTATCAATAAGACCAACCTGATATCTCTCTCCATGCCTTAGTAAGAGTCACCACCCCACAAACCCTATGATTTAGGGGTTACTTCAATAAATTCCCTCTCACAATACTCATTGATTCTGGTAGTAATCATAACTTCATTAACCCTTGGATCACCAAACAAGCTGATTGTTTTGTCTATCCTTGCTCTAAATTTAAAGTCATGATTACCAATGGGGGCACATTACATTGTAAAGGGAAATGTCATAATGTGTGTATCTCTATTGGAGATTATAACTTGTGCTCTGATATGTTTTTCTTTCCCCTTGGTGAATGTGATGTTGTTTTTGGAGTGCAATTGTTATGCATACTTAGACCCATCTTATCCAATTTTACTAAAATTTAGATGCAATTTTTAGATAGTGGGAAAAACACATATTGAAAGGCTTACAACTGAGGTCTCTCAACATCATAAGTTCACATTGCATGGAAACTCTTATTAGGAAAAATTCACACCATGTCATTTCCCAACTCCATTCTATTCAAGTACAACCATCAATAGTCTCCATTACTCTTGATCTACAAACCATTTTGCATAAGTATGTAGGTGTCTTTGTCGAATACATGGGATTTCCACCTTAATAACCATAGGACCATCAAATTTAACTCCTTCTTGGAAGCATTTCTTCCAACATCCTGCCCTACCACTACCCATTTCAATAAAAGATTGAGATCAAGATGCTTATTCATGACTTACTAAAGCAAGGCATTATTTGCCCTAGTACCAGTTCATATTCTTCCCCATTTATTCTTATTCAAAAAAATATGGGTCATGGCACCTCTACATTGACTTTCATGCACTTAATCATATCACAATCAAGGATAAGTTCCTGATCCTTATTATTGATGAGCTTCTTGATGAGCTTAATGGTGCTCATTTTCTCTCCGAGTTGGATCTCTGCTCTGGATATCACCAGATTTGAATCTATGAGAATGAAATCCCTAAGATAGCTTTTAGCATGCATGATGGCCACTATGAGTTTTTGGTCATGCCCTTTGGCCTCACTAATACTTCTTAAACATTCTAGGCATTGATGAATAAAATATTCTAGCCTTACCTATGGAAATTCATTCTAGTCTTCTTTGATGATATCCTCATCTATAGTAAAACATGGTCTAAGCATCTCCAATATCTAGATCTCACACTGAAACTTCTCTCTAACCATCATCTTTGTGAAAAATAGTCCAAATGTGCTTTTGTCTAGGATGAAGTGGAGTATATTAGGCATATTGTTTTAGCCCAAGGGGTTCAGGTGGATCCTAAAAAAATAGCTACCATGACAAATTGGTCTCATCCTCAGACACTCAAGAGCTTCCATGGGTTTTTAGGACTGACTCGATACTATCATAAGTTTGTCAAGGATTGCAAGAAGATTGCATCTTTGCTAATAGCTATGTTGAGAAAAGATGCTTTTACATGGACACTAGCTACTAAGAGTGCATTTATAAAATTGAAATAAGCTATATGTACTACACCTATTCTAGCTATGCCAGATTTTTCCAAGACCTTCAATATCAAGAGTGATGCTTGTGGAAAAGGACTTGGTGTTGTTCTCCTCCAAGAAGGATGCCCCATTACATTCACCAACAAAGCCCTTTCTAAATAAAAATTAGTACTCTCTAATTATGAGATAGAAATGATGGCTATTTTGCATTTAGTATAGAAGTGGCAACCATACCTATTGGGGAATCATTTTTGCATCAAAACTAATCACCATAGTCTAAAATATTTCTTAGAATAATGGGTCTCCACCCCATCACAATATAAATGGGCCAGTAAACTCATGAGTTATGACTATGAGATCACTTACAAGAAGGGTAAGGACAATATTTTGGCTAATGCTTTATCTCACACATTTACAGACCAAGCCTCCCTTTCATCTATTTTCATGCCTATTCAAAATTGGTTGGACACTATACAATAAGGGTATGCCAATGAATCCTCATTATCTCAAATCATTCAACAATTGACCACTAACCCTTATAATTTACCACATTATTCTTAGGATGGTGCTTCTTTGTGATACAAAGGCCATTTGGTGCTTCCCCAGAGCACAAATCTTTAATAGGATGTATTATATGAACTCCATGCTTCTCCATCAATACAACACTCATGGTTCCTCAAAACTTATGAGCAGGCATGATGCAACTTCTTTTGGAAGGGAATGAAAAAGGTAATTCAATAGATGGTGGCTGAATGTGATACTTGTAAATGCAATAAGGGTGAAATAACACTCATCTCTAGGTTACTCGAACCCTTTCCCATCCCTACCAAGATTTGGATTGATATTTATATGGATTTCATTGAGGGGCTCCCTAAATTTGGAAGTAAAATAGTGATTTTGGTTGTGGTTGATTGCCTCTCCAAATATAGTCTTTTTTGTGCCCTTTTCCATCCTTATACTACCTCCACAATTGCATAAATTTTCTTGGACCAAATTTTCTATTTTCATGGCATTCCTTCATCCATTATCTTATATTGTGATGCAAATTTCACTAGCCATTTTTGGATAGAACTATTTCACCGCATCGACACCCAATTAAAGATGTGTTTCAGATATCATCCCCAAATGGATAGGTAGACTAAAATTGTCAAAAAATGCTTAGAAACTTTTCTTCATTACTTCACCTCAGAACAACAACATCAGTGGGACAAGTGGCTCAATACCTTCTACAACACTTCAACAAAAAATGACTCCATATGAAGTAGTCTATGTTCAAGCACTACTAGTGCTCCTATAATACACCCCTAGTAGTTCATTAGTTCAAGTGGTCAACATGATTATCTACACCTAAGATTAGATCTTCAACACCTTGTAGGACAATCTTCATATGGCACAAAATTGAATGAAATAATAAGTTGATCAACACCATTTTGAGTATACTTTTCAAGTAGGTGATATGGTTTTTCTTTACCTGTATCCATACAAGTAATCCTCCCTAAAAATCAAAGGGAATCATAAGTTGGCTCCCAAGTTCTATGGGACCTATAAGGTTCTCTAAAATATTGGGTTGGTTACTTATAAGTCAGAGCTACCACATTTTTATTGAGTTCACCCAGTATTTCATGTCTCTTTTTTGAAGAAATTTCTTGGCACAAACATCAGAGTGCAGACTATTTTACTAGAACTTGATAATGAAGGATCCATCCTTCTCAATCTAGAGGCAATCTTGTATAGGTGCACATGCCAACTTTGCTCCCAATCTATCATAGAGGTTTTCATTCAATGGAACAGAATGTAACTAGAGGATGCAACATGGGAACTACTATTTCAGATTTAGCATCAATTCCCACATTTGAAGCTTTGAGGATAAATATTTTTCTAAGGAGGGGATGTTAGGAAACTTTTCTACCCCTACTCTTTATTTTGTTAGTGTAATAGTTGTTATGGATGCATATGCTTTTAAGTCATCCCATGAGCATTTTTTTTTATCCCACATTTAAGGGAAGTAGTAGTTGCTTATATTAGACTTAATATATAAGTAAGTTTTGATGCCAAGGAAGGCATCCATGAATTTATTATATTGAGCTTGCTTAAAGGAGGTTACCCCCTGTAAGTATCATGTGATTAATTCAATATTTTCAAGTATTTTTTTAATTATCTAAATCTATTAATTCATTCTATTAATCCCCATTATTTTATGCATTTTTATTAAATGTTGTAAGAGTATCCTCTCATTTATTTAATGCTATTTATGATTAATGTAATTCATATGAAGATTTTATGGAAAGTCAAAAACATGCCAACTCCTCTTTTGCTTATAACTATGAAAATGAAATAACTAATGATGAAAATACAAATGTAAATAAATATGGTAATGATCATAGAATGCTATCATATGGTTATGAATATAATGATATTCTTCTTGGGTATGTAAATTCTAGTTCCCATGTTTCTTATTTTTTAAATTATGAAGGGTCTAAAGAGTCAAGCACAATCCATTTTGTTAGTGCCTTGTAAACAAACAATACCATAAATAAGTAAGAGGTTAACATTCATAATGTTGTAAGTCAACATGTTGTACATTCTGTAGATACATCAAAAATTGAATGTTCATCTTCTCCTTCCAATGATGTAAATGATAAAAATGGTAATTTCCTCTCCTATTTATAATAATCAAAGTGTTGAGAAACTTGAGTGTGTGCCTTCTTGTCAAAGTGATGCTTATATTGAAAATCTTATCCCTTCTTTCATTCACTCAGATTAAAATAGTGAATTTATTTCTCTTTCTAAAAATTATAATGAGCAAAATGCGTTTACTACTTTCTCTCCTCCCTTGTTTGAACGAAATAGTGAGAATACATGTGAAGGTCCTAAGAAAGTGGTTATAATAGATACATTTTGTGAAGATAAAATTAAATTTCCAAGTACATTTAATACAAATAAAATAGAAACTTGAATTATTCCCTATCCTAATGTTGCAAATGAAGTAGTAAATATTTCTTTTTCTCCCTCCTTTATCTTTTTACTAAAAAAGAGCATATGTTTACAAGTGAAGTTACTTCCCCTAATCCTATTATATGCCAAACAACTTCAAATAACATATCACCTTGAAATGATGGAAATATCAAACTTCATGCCATCCAAAATTATAAAATTGTCTCTTTATCCATTGATACTCCTCTACTATATATTACACAAACATTTGATGATCCTCTTCTAGAAGGTGCTCAAGAGTCTATCATTCCTATATTTCATATTAATGGTATTTTATAACCTCTCAGAAAATGTTTAATATTTTCACCACTCTCTACTTGTTATATGTTATCCATCATGACTACCATAGGATATATACAACAAGTTAATACCCTTAAGTTACAATTTTCATCTCATGAGGCTATCTTGGAGGAGAACATGTTAAAGGAAAAAACTATTACTCGATATGTGTTTTAGTCTCCTTACCCTTACAACTTCATCATGCCTAATTTATCATACTTCATTGGTCACAGGAATCTTGTTATTCAATTATAATAATATAAACATTATTTTAAACATTGGTTCGAAGATGGATGCCTGTTATTTAAGGCCTTCCATCAAAGCTTAGCTCAGGAGGCCCTAGATTGGTTTTATATCCTCCCAAATGGTTCCAAGTCAACATTACAAAAATTTGAAGATGGGTTTTTATCCATTTATCAATATAACTTACCAAATTTACCATTAGAACACTTACAAGTATTAACACAAAATGAGAATGAGTCCATTTGATATTATGTTATCATATTTAAGAACATATTGTATTCCTTAAACTATACCCCATCAATTTTGGAAGTGTAATTTATATTTAGTAGGGGTATTCTCACTCCTATTAGAGAAAGAGTGTTGCATAAACCCCTTTATTTAGTTGATATTTTATATTTTTATGTGTAAAAATATGCATGTGTTTTGACCAATACAAACACTGAGTTACCTATTTCATCACCAAAAGGCAAACATGGTAAAAATGGTGTTTTCAAATCAAATAAGAAAACTAAGAAAGGTCATAAACCACTTTAAAAACCTTATTCAAAACCAACAATTCATACTAAATAACAAAAAATATAATTATTGAATAAAGGAAAAGAGCATAATTATATAATACCTCCTATAGTTAAACCATATGCCTCTATAGAAAGTAAACCAATTTAGTTTTGTTGGTACTAAGATAGATGACATGATATATTATGCATAATATTAGAAAAATAAATGATAGATATTCCACCTAATTCTAATTACCCACTACACAAAATTGAAAAGGTAAAAGGACAACACTTTTACACTTACCATGGTATAAATGGGCACTGAGATAATGATTGTTTTCCTCTTGAGAAAAAGATTACACAATTAGTCAATTGATAAATTATTAAATTTTAGAAAGATATATCTAGACCTATTTTTCACACTTATTATAGAGACTATTCTAATAGGGTCAAGACATCCCATGCTACTCCTTTTGAAGAACATCTAGTCTACTAAGCTTCATAGAATATGACCACTAGTATAATTCCTTCTTCTTGTGTACCCTCTCCCAGGATTGATCTCTCCCACATTGATCCTAATACCAATGAATAATTAGTTGATTGGGTCCTTCATAACGAGACATGTGGAGAAGGTAAAGCTACATAAAATATATGTGTACCTAAACATATACATACATATTCAAAATATATTTATAAAGATACTTTTTTAAAGTGGGGTTTAAACACACTAGGGAACCTTACGAGGTAGCCTCTAACATTTTAGGAACAATGAATAAAGATTCACTCCAAGGCACAAGTTATGGGGTTTTGGGTTTTGTAAATAACCTATTAGTAGAATGGCATTGGATGGATCAATTGTTTACCATGAATGGTTTGGTTATGTATATGAATATAGATCTACTTGAGATAGGTGGATAGATGATGGATCTAACGTAAGGTGGGTCTGACCAAAAGAAACTCAAAAAAGGAGGAAAAGGTAGGGTAAAAATGAAAGTTTGTAGACCAAATAAAATGAAACCTTTCTAAGTTAGATCTTGATGTAGGATTTGGATAAGAAATCAAGAACCAATTTTTGTTTCAAGATTATTTAATCATACTAATAATCAATCATAGTTAAGAGTCTAAGAAAACAATGATACAATAAACTTAAGCATATATAATCAAAGGTTGTTGTTGATGTGAGATTGCAATTGCACATATACAAAGGGATATTATGATTATTATAAAAAAGCATTCAAATTATCAATAACACAATACAAATAACTATATTTAAAAAATAATACGCATGCACAACCAAGATAATAAGATACCATAATGTTATAACTTCTTACAAGATTCACAAGTTTAGAGAAAACCTAGATTTGCACATCAAAATCAATTATAGAACAATCCATAAAATATCCTATTAATTTTAATAACCAAGATTATATTTCCTTTGGGATAGGGAGGATATAAATATATATAGGCTTTGGGATGGGATGCCTAATCCTCCAAGTGAAGTCTAAACTCACATCTCCAAAATATATAACTATGTGTCAAAAATCATGCATAGCATGCATGTACAAATGTGTTTTCCAAAAATAAATTTCCTCAACTATACTGTTATACATACATATATGCCAAATAAATTAGGAACTATCAGTTACAAATTAAATAAAACATGCAAATACATATTCATATTTAGAGTGGTACTAATGTGGCACCTCTAGAAGAGGAAAATAGTTGAGTGATAGTTTTATAAATAGAAATAGATGTTTTATCCACTTGGGAAATCAAAACTGGCCCCATTGGAGAATGCATGACTACATATCCCAAAATTTAAGGACCCTGGGATGATATGACAACACTTGTATTTTATTAAGTGTTTGGTATTGATATAAATGCTCCCTCTATGGCTCTAATTTTTTCAAATATTGTGTGTGTTGTCTCAAAATCCTTATTAATAATATCAAGATTGATTAAGGCATGATTGAATATTTTAATATCCTCAAACATCAACCTTGTGTGTTCTACCTTTGAGCTCTTTAATTTTAATATCCTCAAAAATTGATCAGCTATAAGATATCATCATTAGTATTATATATAGTTCCATGAACTTCCTCCTTAAAGTTATCTGTCACTGCTTTAAGAAGTATCTCAAAATTAAAACTGTTGACTAACTCTCTAGTAGGGGCTATCACATTGGTGACCCTAATATCTCTCAAAATTTATAAGGCCTCATTTTTCATAGCTTGTAAAATTTCCTATCAAATCTTTCATCTACGTATGCCAATTTAGGGTACCATCCCTTTTTATAATTACATAACTAAGGTCCCATGCAACATATTGGCTACACATCAAGTTTAGATGATTAAATACATTAATTAATGAACACTAAAATAATAAGGTCAGCCTTTTATCAAATTATTTTAATTTTTTCCATAGTTTAGTACCTTTGTTTTATTAGACTAACTTTCTCCCCTATAGGCATGAATATTATTCAAATATTGTACATCTTAGCAGTTGCACTCTATACACTATCTATAATTTCTTGAGGGGAAAGTGTAATATATATATATATATATATATATATATATATATATATATATATATATATATATATATATATATATATATATATATATATATATATATATATACCTCCTAATTATTCTTTTAGATTTACTTCATAGTTTCTCTATCTGAATCCATAAAATAACATAAATATTTTGTATACTCTATTGGATCATTAGGATTGTTTTTGGCTTTTTTAGCTAAGGGAAATATGTTTTCCCTTTTTTCAAAATATATCTCATCCCTTGTATTTATGTTAACCTCCTTCCTCTTATTCACCCTTTTAATGGTTTTACTTTTCTTATCAAAACTATTAGAGATTGTAGTTAGTGCAGTGATGACTAGATTTTATCTCTCATCTCTTTGGCCTTGTAGCTTATTAACCCATTGGGGAACAATAAGTTCCCCTTATTATTATGGTTGACTTGGGTCTTTGGAGGTAGAGGTCAAATTTATCATAGAAGGAGTCATTAATTTAATTGATAATGAATCACTTATTTGAATAGGGAAATGTAGGGGTGGATATGTAATTCTCTACCATGGTGAGACTTCCCTTTGTGGAGTGACTTTAGTCACATAATTAGTCAAGCCTAGAGTTTTTACAACTATAATTGTGGTTAATTATAACAATGTATATTATGGAAAGGGTATATATAATTAATTTAAATATTTTAGGGAGACTAGTGTACCTTTAGAATCAAAAATTGAAATTGAAACCAACTTCGCAAAATAAACTCTTTTCTACGGAGACTTTATTTTTGTTGATGTTGAAAGAATAAAAAAATCACCTGAACTATAAAATGGTGTGCCTAGAATGACTGAAGGAAAATATAGTTGAAGTATTACAATAGTAAAAAAAATAAGGGAATAAACTACCTTAATGATGTTTTGTCTTTCCTCTTCAGTGAGGATCTATGGGTCTAATGTTCCAGTTAGAATTTTTTCTTCTTACAAACTTCCTAGGTTCATTGTTTTGTCAGTTTCTAATTATGCTTCCTCATTTTACTCATCTTGGGATCCCTCCTCACTTGACCTTGGTTATGTTCCTATTATTATTTTTGAATTTCTTCCCTCCTCATCATTAGGATAATCCACTAATGATATTACATGTACTTGCTCCTCTTCCTTTACTTCCTCTTTAAGGGATCCTTTAGGAGTTATAAGACTTGATGATGGTATTTCCTTCAGTTGTAGGAATTTGAAGGATGTAGGAAGGCCTCTAGTTTTCATTTGGTAAGTGACTATTTGGGAATATTAAGTGAATGGGGATGGTGAAATAAATTAAGGAACCATAGTAGTACAGACTAAAACTATAGGTGGTGGTGAAGGAATGAAAAGTGGAACAATAGTGGTGGAGGGAAGAATGGATGGAAATGGACCTTATTGAGGTGCATGATGGGAAGGAGGAGGAGATGGGAGAGATGATAAGGAAGCTTATAGAAAATCTAGGAGAGATAAATTTTTAGATTTGTAAGTAGAGGGAGAGGTTTTAAAGAGAATGTGTTATTTTGTCTATCTTAATCAGGCATAGTCCTCTCAACTATAGTGATTGTACCCAAAATAGTGGTATCAACTAGATGTGTCAAGGCCAAATGGGGATTAGGGAGACCTATGATAATTTAATTTTTGATTTAGAGTTTTAATTCCTTTGAATCTTGGACTCTCCTTATTGTAGATTAATTTATTCTCTTTTAGGGGAAGGAGGTTGGTCTTGTCTTATTGGGTCTTATTATTGAGTTGGGTACCACTAATGACTCTAAGCTTGTTTTATCTACTTTACCATCTATTTTAATTACTCTTTAGTAATTTATAGGTCATATTGAATGTCTTGGGAGACTATCATGGGCATTTTATTATCCCTCATATGGGTACATACCTCTGAGTCATTTGATGAATTCAAAAAAATAACATCATGATCATAATATTGGTGACTATATATACCTAAATTTTCCTTTAGGGTCCCATTCCATAAATTATGCCACTTTTAAATTATAATGGGATCTAATCTTCTCAACTTTATTGAATTGTGATCTCACCACAAATTGGAGTTACTTGATGGTTAGATGGATTTTTTAATAATAGGCTTGAGATTTGAGGCCAAGTTCTTCAACTATATTGTTGTATAATTGGTGTTCCACCTCTTTCTCTTAAATCTTATCTAGAATGTGGTGTGGTAAAAATAGATGGGGTGCCCTTGTTCCTAAAATTCAAATTATGGTATAATCTAGGTATTACTAGTAATCCCCTAATTTGACTATGCTTATTTTTAGATCCTTAGATATTCTAGGCATATGAGTGCCATGAATGGATTGGTAAACTAAGGATAAATTTCCTCATAATTACTTTTGATCTCATTATTGTATCTATAGATAAATATGAAATAATAATCCTCACATATTTTGTTATCAACGTATTCTAATAATGGTTGCCATAATTCTCCATGGGATCTATGGACCATCCCAAGGACTTCATCCAATAGATATAACATCATATAAAATTTTTCATCATCTAGTAGTTATTCATGTTTTTATATTTGGTCCTCTAATCTAACACTAATTATCTCTCATAGGGACATAATTTCATCAAAAGTGAGGAGAATGTCTAGAAATGGGACCCATTCCACCCATACATAGATAATGCTAGAAAAACCATATATTATGTTAAAAAGGGCCATGGATATTATGATAATAGGCCTAAATTTTATTATGTTTTTAGAATAAATGCCCCCCTTGGGGTTCAATCTTTAGCCTTTCACCAACCACTATTTAAATTTATCATCAATAGTGTTGTGCTCAAGCCATAAATTGGTAAAGACTTGATTATTGTCCACCTCATATACTGTGATCATGAGGTACCTCTTGAATGACCTTCTAAAGATATAGGCAATTACCTTTTTCCATTTCTTAAGGTGTAAAAAATTTCTAGAACAAGTACCATTGAAAAAAAATCATGAAGCAAATCAATACAAGGCATTACCCCTGGTTTTGTAGTCAATTGATGAAAAATAGGTCATTAACATACTATTTTTTATTTTGAAATAGTCAATATTATGAAGAGTATGGTGCTATATAATCCACTTCATTCCATAGGTCTAAATAATATGGGAACTTAAAATCCAAGGTACTCTTATTGAATAGTGTGTCAGTATGCTTAGTGTGTCTATCAATGGAATATACAGAAGGGGATAGAACATGTGTTGGTTTTAGAGAAGTTTTTTCAATGACATGAGATATGTAATTATTTTTAAAATTTTGTAAATTCTCTTTAAAAATTCACTAAAAATACTAGGGCTTTTGGTCACTAGAGAGCTCAAAATTATAATGTCCACTCATAGATTAATGCTGAAGTCACTTGACTTAGCTTAAATTTTTCATATATTTCCAAAAATATATGCCTTGAATGGGTAATTAATTCAAACTCAATATGAATATGGTAATTAATGCAACTCTGAGTGAGAGCCTAAACTACATGATTCACCAAGTTATCCCACTCTTGATCACTTGCACATAATACATACATTTTCTAAATCAAATACTATTATCAACCAAATACTATGCCAATAAAATAAAATAAGGAAAATATAAGGTACTTACATGTGGCTCTAATAGACACCATATCTATAGGTGTTGGTCCCATGGGAGCACCATCACCTCCATCTCCTCCTACATTACCTTGTACTATAGGTATGACACCAAGCTAGGAAACTGTGACCAAGAATAATAATGGCCAATGGACTCCTACCAACCATTACATATAACAATATATACACCTTGCATCATACCCTATACCTATAAGAACCAAAATATCTCTCTCATCACTAGGACATGGGGATAAATCCTTGGGTCTAGGTATGATTTTATCATTAGGCCTATGCCCACTCTACATTATATACTACCATGGGTAGGGTGTTAATGGAACACCCTAATCTAAACCAAATTATTGAAGTAAATGATCATACTAAAATAAATTGCATACCTTGGGAAATTAGTTAACCAACCACATGCTAACTCAAATCCTCTACAACTCATGCCCATCCTTGGGCCACCTAGAAAATGTATTGTAGGGATGATAGATAAGCTGATCTATAGTTAATTTATCCAAAATGGTGTGGCAATCCATCATGGTGTGTATTCTACCATGGGGGAGTACCCACCACTATAAATGTCTACAAATAGTCCCATGTAGCTAGAAGTCTTCCAAGGGGTCTAACTACCATAATATGCTCATAATCCCACACTTATAATAAAGTGTTAGCTCTAATACCACCATTTTGGCTCTCCAATGCAAACCTATACAAATATCTATATAGGTGGATCAGTATGGTATGACCCCAAGAATATTAGTTACCCTCATTCTCAATCTATCAGACTATATGATATATGCGATAAGAAATCACAACAATGCCACCTTCCAATGTTATGAACATAGGACAATAGTACACAAATGAACTTTATTAGTCATGGAATGTCACCTATAATAATGTTATAAAGATGTAACATGTTACTAAGATCAACATATGGTGTTTTTTACCCAATAAAATACCTATGGGACCACTAAATATAACATTAGATACCATCTCCTACAACCTGTGTTTAATTTCCATTGATAGGTAATCATAAAATGTGATACCATCCTCCTTAATGTATTTATATCTCCCCCATTAGGAGCTATAAGGTATAGGTATTTTGTTTCCACCTATTTTATAGTGATATAAGGAGGCATACATCATGAGGGATCTATCTTAACTAGGCCACATGCCCCAATCTATCCTAATCTATCACAACTTGATCATCCATATATAGTCCTAAATCCACCAACATGGAAAAATGCCTCCTATATACACATAATATTTTCAACTTTTATCAAATAATAATGATTTACATCTTGTAATAACCCATTGAAACTCAATCTCTCTAAGTGCATCCCCTAAGGGGTGTATCGAGAAAGGGGTGGGCAGACCATTGGTGCTTCGCAAGATTATTATCCCTTATTACCACATTATTACTTATCCAACCAACTCCGAAAAGAATTCCCTAAGCTATTACTCATCCTTTACACACTTTTCCAATATTTCCCCACTTTTTATCCTTATTTTCCTTACCTTAATCCCCTTTTGTCAGTCAGTTTTACTCGGTCGACCCTGTACAGTTTTGGGTGATTTTCATTTAGGAACTAGTTTGGCTCTTGGTCAACCTAGCTCATAACCTAGTGAATAATTGTCTAAAATTGTGCTAGGTCACCCCTATCAGCCAAGATTTTTGGAAGGGTTTAGGGTTAAATCTACCTATATATACAATATCATTTTGTCATTATTTCATATACATTCAAGAGTTATTATTCGCTTGCACTTCTTTAAAATTTATTCTTCCACCATTCTACTTGAGGATTCTTATCTTAGGGTTTCTACTTGAAGAATCTAGTCTTGAAAATAAGTCTTGGATGATTTTACCTTTCTTAGTGATCCTTACAAACCACAAAAATATCTTGTGAATCCCCTTTGGCTAAGGGAGAGATTGAGTCTCAATGGATTCATAATTTAGGTAAGTATTTTCTAACTTTGCTCCTCTCTTTAGTAGATAGAAGTAGCATACGTATTGGCTTCAAATAACATTACTCTCTGTATTCCATGTATTAGGATCTTACTCATACAATCTTAATTGAGATTATCCTATGCATGTTTTGATTGTTTACTAACCCCTCATACTATGTCATAAGCTTTGGTGAGAACTAGATTAGATTTACTTTACTTATTATTTTAGTGAGACATCAAAACATAAGACTCCCCTAGGGTTATTGTGGGATTGTGCTTGACTGGAGGATTTTTAACCCTACCTGGCACCATCTATTATGATAAGAGATCACCTAATCAGGTTTAGTAGATCCTGATACTAGTCATATTCTTGCTTAATAAATGTGTCCTCAATCAGAAGTGTATGGTATGATCTATCTTCTTTGAGTTAGGATTGATTTATAGACATGATGAATTTTTGATTGCATACAATATGGTGAACCCAAAGTGAACCTAACCCTTTTAAGTTTTTTTCACTTATTTAATTATTTTATCATTTTATTATCATATATTTGTGATACTAGGTCAACTATATCGACATAGTTCTAACATTTATGTATAGGTTTAACATATGATCACATTAATATGACTATATTCTATCTATACAATATTTTTACTAGGTTTAGGATACTAGGTCAACCTAGTCGACCCTGTACATTTTTAGGCATCTAGTTTAGTATACTAGGTTGACCTAGTCAACCCTGTACATTTTCAAGTTTTCAACAAATAAGATTTGCAAAGCTAGATCAACCTAGTCGACATAGTTGAAGAATTTACAAGTACAAATCAAGTTTATTCAACAATAATATCATCTTTATTTTCATCCTCCAACCCACCAACATTAGTTTATATCCTTTTTTATCATTTTTAGAATTTTTTATAGTTATGTTTTTCATAGTTTACAGTCTTTAAAATTTCCCATGTATAGTCAACTAGGTCAACCCTATCGATGTAGTTCTATATTCTGTGTTCTATCTAGAAATCTATGTCAACTCTATTGATGTAGTTCATTTTTAGACCTTTGCTTTCATAGTACAAAGTTGACAATATCAACCTTATTCTATATTCTCTGCATACACTATCGACTGAATCGACATTATACTAGTTTTAAAGTGGGAATTAACCCTTATATGCTAGTAATTAGCTCACACTTTCATTTTTTTTTATTACATGCTTATAATAGATCACATATTCTAATTATGTGGTTTTAATGTACCATTTAATTTTAATATTTTCTCTTTTATGTACACACTACCAAATCACAAAATCTTAAAAAGCATTTTAACAATTATCTACCCAAGGCCTTCTTACTTGGATTTCATCACCAAGGGGGGAGTCGACTTAGTTTTCTAGCCAAGTATAAACATGTGGTTAATGGTATATATTAGATAAGAACTTGAAAACCTTATCATTTTAGTGTGTGAAATGAAGGGGTAGGCCTTAATACCAAGCCAATACCATTTCCAATATAGATCCCTTTCAGCCCAAACATCCTAAAACCATCCTTAGATTGCTTTCTAGTTCCTTGATTATAACCAAATTCCTATCCCATTTAAAATTATACTCTAATAATTTAACAACATTTAGGTTTACCGCTTAGATTTTAATTTCTAACTTGATTTCTTGCTCTTTGCTCAATTATATGTTATATTGTAAAAATTTGCATTAGCTAATGTTGGTACAAGGTTTTATGTTGTGTGCCTCAATTAGATCAAGTTCATTGACCAAATTTATTGTATGTTTCCTTTCATTTATTTCTTTCCTAAAGTACTTGAAAAATTATTCATGTTTTAGTACACAGTCATTTCTATAGACACAGTCTCTTATAGACTATATATTTTCTGCCTACTTACTCTATTAGGTTGACCCTATCGACTTTGTACAATTTATAGCCCATGTTTTATGTACTAGGTCAACCCTGTCAAATATATATAGTTTTTAGACCTCTTTACTAGGTTGACCTAATCGACTTTGTATATTTTTCTATTTTCTCTATTTACCGATCTAGTTCTCTGTTTCTCTTTCTTAGCATTTTGTTCATTTCTCTCAAGTCATCATGAAGTCTACTATCAAAATATTCTTGCATAATTTGAATCCATTTAGATACTATATAGGATGTTCATTTATTTCCCTCTTTTCCTTCCAAGATCACCATCACTCTTGGTGCACCTCTTCCCCTCCTTCATCTATCACTTGAAACATGGTGCAAATGACATCTCAAGATGAAGTTGATGGGTTTGATCCTTTCTATAATTACCAAGATACTTCTCATCCTCAAAACCTTCAAACTAATGTGGGAATAATTGAAATAATTTTAATCAATAATCCCACTAATAATCCATCTTATAATAACCCTCCCCCTAATACCAATTTGAAGAATCCTCCTACCAACACCAACCCACCTCCTAATATAACTCAACTTCTTGTCCAAGTTATCTAGTAAATGAACATAATGCAAAACTCTAACACCAACCAAATGATGAAACTTCAACATCATTTGATTAATATGGATAATCAACCAACTATTTATCCTCAAGCTAATCCCAATTAAATTCTTCCACCTCTTAGAGATGCCTTAGGTAATGCTATTCCTGAACTCGTAATGAATAACAAGATTCTTCAAACCATTCGAAATGAGGCTTTAGCTCCCTTCATTGTATCCATTGATATTGGTAACATATATCCAACTATGAAGTATGATTGGACTAAATACCCTACTCATTTCTCAAAACCTTTGGTAATCTTTACAAAGAATGGATCCAAACTAATACCTTTCCCATAATTAAACTCTTAGTCAAAATATGCACTAGAAATGTATTAGAATGGTACAACCAATTACCCCAACATTCTATTTGGAAACTTGAATATTTAGTATATCATTTATTTAAAGAGTTTCAACATAATGATCTTCCCAAAAATTGTCTTAGCCACTTCATCAATGCTAAACAATCTCCCACTGAATTAGCTCATGACTTTATCAAATGATGGAAATCATTGGCACATAAAGTTGACCATAACATGACTAATGATAAATTATTCAAGTTCTTAATTACTAATTTTACTCCTCTTCAATATAAGGTTTGAACCTTTGTTCCCCAAACACTTAATGTATCTCTTAACCAAGTTAAAAATCAAGACTTTATCATGAATAAATTATAACCTAATCCTAAAATTCTAAAAAGATATTTCCAAACATCTACCAATGCTATAACTAGTAATACCCTACAACCCAAACCCAAAATTACCAAAGCCGACATCCCTTCATCTTCACACACACCACTTTCTATACAACAAATGAAACAACTTTTACCCCCTCTATACCTTTCACCTATCCTAACAATCCTCATAAATGGTATGACCCTAATTAATTTTATTAGTTCCATGTCAACATTAGTAATTTCCATGAATATTGTATATGGCTCACTAAATTTACTATATCCTATATGCTTGGTGATTCATTTAATCATGAATCCATGATCAACCTTCATCATTAAGAATACACCACTGCTTCTCAAAAATGATAAGTTTCCAAAGCTTCTACCTTAAATAACCAAAATTATTTTTCTACAACTAATAATCAACCCAATACTAAGGATGTTTATGCCATTAATACCAATTATGACCATTATTAAAATAATTATCAATATGTCAACAATGCTAAGGTCAATTATCATCCCAAGTTGGCTCATAAAGATCTTGTTACCAAACCTAAAAAGCCATCTTTAGAAGAAAAAATTCTCAAGGATACTACCACTACTAATCTAGCTTTGAAAGCCCATGAGGTACCACTTCCTCCTTTCGAACCTCCAACCACATATATTCCTTCAAAAGATACTTTAAATCCTAAACCTCATGATAGTTATTCTTCTAAATCTCATTGGAACTTTCTTGAATAACTTAACTCTATGCCTTATAAGATTCCACTTATGGAATTGGTTTGTACTTCCACTTATCATAAGTTACTTATGTAACAACTCTAAGAAATTAAAGATAGATCCTATGTATATGAATAACCACCTTTTATTAAACCTCAACCTACAAATGTAAATACCATTGAAACCATGTGTGCTTCTTCCAAGCCTTCTATTGAATTTCTTGAAGAGGAAATGATCAATGATGAAATTATTTTTCATGCTGATGATCCACCATTTTTTATTAAAATAGACATTAATAATACCCTTATTTGTAAATTTATAGTTGATGAAAGCTTTGGTATTAATGTGACATCTTTGTGGATTATCTAACAACTTTGTTATAATAAGGATCATCTCAAACAAACCCATCTTACCTATCATGGTTTTCATAAGACTAATTAAAAACCACTTCATTGCATTTGGGTTCCATTAACCATTGGACCAAATACCATTGAACTAAACTTATGGTCCTTAACTTACCCTTATCTTATAATATACTCCTTGGTCATCCATGGACCCATCAAATGAGGGCCATTACTTCTTTTAGTAGCCAATGTATTAAATTCTTACATAATGGCAAATAATATAAGCATGAGGTTGATACCAACCCATGGAGTATTCAAATTCATAATCATAAATCTCAATATCATATTCCTACCATTCCTAAGATCAATAATTCTCCTTTACTCAAGTTTATCAATGTCAATCCTGATTTACAAGTTACTCTTGCAGATTTTGATGATGATGAACCTAATAATTTGAAACATGCTTACAATACTACCAAGTTACCTCAATATATTTTTCAATGGCTTCCTCCCTCTTTATTACCTTAGGACCATACTATTCTTCTTATTAATGATATTACTAACTTTCCCCCTCTGTATAATGCTTAGGGGCCTTCTTTACCTGAAGATGCCTTCACTTGCAATGATTGTGGAGTGGCCAAATTATTTCAATATCCTCTCATCATGTATCCATGTACATTCAATAATATGGGGATTTCACCTTTTGAAAGTCCCCTTGATGCTCAAGCATGTATAATTTATCCAACATATGATGATAAATACATTATGGTCTAATATCAATCTCAAGACTTAGATGGTCATCATTATAAAAAACCTTAGCTTAAATCCATGAATTTAATTGGTATGTCCATACCATTTATACGACTATTGATTTTGATCCTGAAGGTTATTTGCCTCCTATCAATTCTCCAATTTTTGATATTCCTTGGGTAGTATAGAAAATTATACCTTCTAAACTTCCAAAATAATTTGCATCTCCTTTACCACCTATAGATCCAATCATTGCATCTGATGCTTCCCTTATCACTAAAACCAATAACACTCCAATCCCTTATGATCCATCTCCCTCTCCTACTCCCAAGATTACACTCAATGAAAAGGCAACTGATGTCTATTAGATACATTTTGAGTATGATTGCCATGGTAATCAAATTATAGATCTCAAAGTAGATGTTGAGTATTATGGTCCTCTTTCCACCTTGCCTAGTGATGAAGCTATTCTTGAAATACTTCATGTTTGAGAACCTCAACTTCCTCATCAGGATCATAAACATGGAAATTTTAAAACTAAAATCCCTTGTTTTAAAAAATTCATAGGCTATCATTGATACCAAAAATAATATATCTTCCTTACCTAATGAACCATATGACTTCTAAGATAGTAATGCCATGCTTATTGAAGAAACCACTCACATTGAATATGGTACTCCATCCTATCCTCAACCAATCATAGTTTCTCATGAACTCTCACCTACCAAACATGATAATTTTAGCTTATTCTTTGATAAATATCATGAGATATTCACTTGGTCCTATGAAGACATGCCTAGTATTAACCCTAACATTGTAGTGCATAACATCATCAGTTATCCTGATGTTAAGCCTATACATCAAAAATAATAGAAATTTTCATCCAAGGTTTCCACCTTATGTCATAAGGAAATCATTAAATTAATTGATGCTAAATTTATCAAACTAATAGACTATTCTTAATGGGTTTCTAACATTGATCCCATCTGGAAAAAGGTTACTATGGTCATTTAAATTTATATTGATTTTCATGATCTTAACTTCTCTTGTCCCAAGGGCAAATTACCTTTACCTTCAATAGATGCCATCATTGATTCCACAATTGGTTGTAAAATTTTATCTCTTATGGATGGCTTCTCAGGCTACAATTAGATTCACATTTCCCCCAAAGTCCAACATAAGACCATTTTCACCATAGAATGGGGCACCTATTTCTATGTCAAAATGCCCTTTGGCCTCAAAAATGTTGGAGCCACTTACCAATGAGAAATAACTCATATCTTTCATGATCTTATACATAAAATTATTGAAATTTATGTCGATGATCTCATTACTAAATTCAAAGTTCATAAAAATCATCACTCAGATCTTGTTATCATCTTTGATCATCTTATTAAATACTGAGTTAGAATAAATCCTTATAAATATTTCTTTGATGTCACATCTAGAAAATTGTTAGGATTCATAGTCTCTCTCCATGGCATTGATGTTGAGCTAACCAATATTAGTGCTATCTTTCACATGCTCATTCCTCATTCCATTCTCGATATTCGTATATGCTTAGGTGAACTTGGGGTAATTAAATGATTCATCCCTAAAATGGCTTACCATATCCATTCTATCAATTCTCTTCATAAGAAAGGTAATGTCTTAGAATGGATGAACCCTCATAAAAAATATTTTGATAACATGAAAGAATCATTGATTCACCCACCTATGCTTTGACCTCCTTCTAATGATTGACCCTTGATCCTATATACTTATTCCACACCTATATTATTTGGTGCAATGATTGACAAATAAGACAATAATGGAAGAGAGTATGCCATTTATTATATTAGCCAAGGCCTCATAGATTATGAGAAACATTATACCAAAGTTGAATGTGATTACCTCATCATATATTTTTTAGCTAAAAAGATTTGACACTACATGCTATATTAGATCACTTATGCCATTATTCATTAAGACCCCCATCATAATTTTTTATCCAAAGCCTTTTTTCTTGGAGATAGAATTAGCAAATGGATGGCCTTCCTTATGGAATTTGATCTCCACATCATAACTCAAAAGTTATCAAAGGACAAGCCATAGCTAATCAACTTAACCATAAATCTTGTGCTAGATACCAATCACCTTCAAGATAGTCTTTCATATGACAATATTCTCTATATTAAAGGCTTCAATCAAGTTATTTCACTAAAAGATTACTTTCATAAGTTTACCACTAATTTTGAAGCCAATAATTTAGACAAATCCACTATTTTCCTCGATATTAGTAAACCAAAAGTAGTTATTAAAGAGATTCCTAATAATTAATGTTGACTTACATGAGAATAATTAACTTTGATGGTGATAAATAACTTCAACGAGCTACAATAGGTTGCATTCTTACAAGTATTCTTGGAAAAATCATACCTTTAGCTTTTCACTTCACCATTAATGTCACCAATAATATGGCCAAATACAAATCTCTAATCTTAGGTATGAGGGCTGCCCTTGATTTAGACATTCAATATCTACATGCCTTAGGTGACTCTCAACTTATTTTTCACCAAGTAAATGGTGATTACCTATGTAAAAGTGAAAATATCATTACTTTTCATCAAATTAAAACCACTCTTTCAAAGGATTTCATCTCTTTTACCATTGAACCTATCCCTAGAGATCAAAATTCCATTGCTAATTCCTTGGTTTCTTCAACTTCTCTCTTTCATCCACACTAATTTATTTTTGATCCCACTTTTCTTATAAAAATAAGAAAATCTTTGTCTTCAACTCGACCACCAGATTCACATATCTACCACATTGAGTTTTTTAGCATTTAACAAAGCTCATGGTATAAATACATCATTAAATTTTTGGAACACCAAACTTATCATCCTAACCTAGACTCTCATGAAAAGATATGCATTTGTAAACAAGATTTTAAGTATGTATTTTGACATAACATCCTTTATTATTGCAATGATGAAGGTACCTTACTTTGCTGTGTTATGTAAGATGAGGTCCCTCCTCTTATTGAACAAGCACATGGGGGAATTTGTAGTGGCCACTATAGTGGACATGTTACAGCCTACAAATGCCTACATATGGGTTATTTTTGGCCTTCTCTTGAAAAAGTTGCAATTGAATTTGAAAAAAAGTGTACTCCTTGCCAACTTCATGATGATCTATTTCATTCACCTATAACCAAGCTTCAAACTATCAAATCTCCTTGGCCATTCTCTATGTGGGGATTAGATCTCATCGGTAAATTACCTCTCTCCCATGATGGGCATGTTTTTATCATCACTACTACCGATTATTTTACCAAATGGGTTAAAGACATACCCCTTGTTAATGTCACTAGTAACACCATTACCAAATTTATTCTTAATCAAATAATTTTCATCTTTGGTGTTTCCCATACTATCATTTTAGACAATGGTGGTAATTTTAAAAATAAAGATGTTAAACAACTTTGTGCTAAATTCAAGATCAATCACAAATTTTACACCTTATCATCCATAATGTAATGGTCAAGCTGAGGCCATTAATAAAATTCTAAAAAGAATTCTATAGAAGATAATTCATGAAACCTACATGGATTAGCATAGTCACCTCTATCTTACTCTTTGGGCCTATAGACTAGCATACATATTGTCATAGGGGCAACACTGTTCTTTCTAGTCTATGGTTCTGAATTAGTCCTTCCTTTAGAAATTGAACTTCCCTCTCTTCACATATCTCTTCATGTTATCATTCTTGATGAAGAATTATGTAATGCTTGATTTCATGTTATTGATATTCATAATAAAACCTGTCTTTTTGCTTTGAAACATAACCATCAATACAAGTCTTGTATTTCCAAACAACATAATAAACATGTTAAAGTTTGCACATTTAACATTGGTGATCTTGTCCTTAAAGTAGATTACACCCATGACAAAGAAAGTAAATATGCCCAAAAATGGTGGGCCCCTATTTAGTCAAAGATATTCTTGGTCCAAGTACCTACTATGTTCAAACCAATGAAGGCCATGTTTTCAAATGGCCCACCAATGCATAATTCCTTAAAAAGTAATTTACCTAAACATTTCCCTATTTTCATGATTTATATCCACATATATCTAACAATTTTTGTAGGTTACTTACACAGATCTCTCCCTTTGTAGCATTTCTCTCTTTTTACAAACCTTTAGTCCTTTTTATTTAGTCTTTTAGTTTCCCTTTCTCTCATGAGTTGCATTGTAAAACTATGGATAAGAGGCGGTCTTCCTCATGACATACCATAGTCTTCTTTATTTTCATACTCTTTTTTTACACACTTTTTAGGAATCCCTTGGATTTATATTTTGTGAGTTGCATTTTAAGACCATGTATAGGACTTGGCCTTCTTCACAAAATACCATATTTCTTATCCCATTTATTTTTCACATGCTTTTTGGTACCCTCGTGGGTTTCTCTTTTATGAGTTGTAGTGTAAGACCATGATAGGACCTAGCCTGCCTAATAAAATTACTATCCTAACATTCCTTTTCTTGAATGTGTTTTGAAATAGTTACAAGTTTTTGATCCTTGTTCTCAACTTTAGCTTTTGCTTCTTTTGATAGATGGAATTTTCACAACAATCTATATTAGAATGTTTTCCTCCATTTCCCTTACTCTTATGATAAGGAATCACACTTTACTATCATTGTATCTTTTTTTAACCCTTTGTCACATTTTTTCATGATTTTAAGTAATTAAAATTGTTCCATGTGTCATTCTTATTTATTTCCTTTCCTTTCACTCCACATTGGAATAAAACAAGGTCAAAGTCAAGATAACACTTTTATTTTACCTAGATTTATGATACTCTTGGACCCCATACTATTTGAAGTTCTCTCTCTTAAAGACCAAGCCCAAGTATTAAAATGAAAGTTATCTTTAGTACTCATGTTTGGTTTTCCAAATCCTTATAGATGAGAAATAGAAAAAGCTATCAAGAAATTTAAAAGCCAAATCATTTGAAATAAAAGGTAATGATATACAAAAGGCAACATAAAAATCTTAAAAGTCAATATCACACTAAAAGACATGATTACAAGCACATCTATTATCTCTAATTGAAGCTTAAACTCCATAATTAGCCTCATATAGAGCTGAGGTACATTGGGGTGTGATAGGATAGTAGATTGGAGTAGGATAATTCAATAAGACCTATGGTGCTACTTACTTTCTAATGTAATTACTCAATATTTGAAGAGACTAATGACTCTATAAGGGGTCCTAAAGAGCATGGATCATGTTGTGGGAAGGTAGGTACATTTTAATTTTCATGTATATAGACCTCATGGGATGATCTATATACTTTATTTGTTGACCTAAAAATTGTGTGGCTAAGAGATGTTATTTAGAGTCTTTAAGGTTGAAAGTACTCTTGTTTTGATAAACCTAATTTCAGTCTCTTGAATTTGATAAAGAGTTCTTCTACCTTGGTTTTTCCTTAATTTTCCCCTCCACCATTTTATTTCCCCCCTTGTTAGACAAATTGTGATTCTAAATCTATTTTCCTTCTTCTATGCTTCCTTTTTTATTTAGCTCTTACAAACATGCTAGCAGTACTTTGTTTCAATTTTATCTATCCTTATATCAAAACAATATGTCTGAGTAACTCTAGATTACTTTCTTTACACCATAAAATTACATTCCTTATTTTTATCTCTCTTTTACCATTTGTCATTATTATAATACCCTTCTATTATGGGCACCTAAGTCCATACCTTTTTAAAATATTGAGTGAGATAAGGATTGTTACTACTCACTCATCAATGTTGTTTTACCATTTTGTTTTTGCTTTTACATTTGATGTTTGATTACCATCCTTTTTAACATGTATCCTTGGTTTGACTTGGTGAGTTTGACTTTCTTACTTAAGGTTTACTTTTTGGAGTTTTTTGGTCTTTAGTAGCCTTGGATTTTTAGCTATCTAATTTAATATTGGTTTTGACTTGGTCATTTGGTCTAACATAACACTTATCACCCTAGCTTGCCAAATTTTCAAGTACATCCCATCCACATAACACCAATTATCTTAGCTTTTCTAGATTTTTTTGTTTTTGCTCTTTATTTTTGTATTCTTGGGTTTGTTGAAAGTAGTTTCTATACCCTACACAATCAAAACAAATAACACAATAAAAACTCATCTAATGATAAAGGCAATTCAAGGTATGCATCACATTTAATTTTTAGTTATTTCACTTTCAATTATTTTATGCTTTAAAATACTATAATTTTTTTTAACATCAGCATTTTGTGATCTTATGTTCTTTTTCGAAGCACCATCCCCTATTCCACCTTAGTGACACATGATGACCTTCAAGTGGGGCATATGTATACACATAATATTTTCAAAATTTTATCAAATACTAGTGTTTTATATTTTTATAGGCACCCATCGAGACTCAATCTATATAAGAGCATGCCCTAAAGGGTGTACCAAGAAAAGGGTGGGTAGACCATTAGTGATTCATATGATTATTTCCCCTTATTGTCACATTATTACCAATCTAACCAACTCCTAAAACGATTCCCTAAGCTATTAATCCTCCTTTGCACACTCCTCTAGTATTTTCCTACTTTCCATCCTTATTTTCCTCACCTTAATCCCCTTTTTTAGTTAGTTGTACTAGGTTGACTGTGTCGATCCTATATAGTTTTGGGTGATTTTCACTTAGGAACTAGTTTGGCTCTTAGTTGACCTAGCTCATGACCTAGTGAATAATATTATGAAATTATGCTAGGTTGACTAGTTTGACCCTATCAGCCAATATTTTTGGAAGGGTTTAGGGTCAAATCCACCTATATATACAAGATAATTTCATAATTATTGCATATGAAATCAAGAATATTATTTGTTTGTGCTTATTTACAATCTGCTCTTCCACCATTCTACTTGAGGAGTCTTAATTTAGGGTTTCTACTTGGAGAATATAGTATTTTGGATAAGTATTGAATGATTTGGCCTTTTTAGTGATCTTTACAAACCATAATAACCTCTTATAAAGCCCCTTTGGCCAAGGTAGAGATTGAGTCTCAACAGGTTCATCATTCAGATAAGTATTCTCTAACTGTGCTCCTTTCTTTAGTAGATAGAAGTAGCATAAGTATTGGATTCGAGTAACATTAATCTCTTTATTCCATGTATTAGGGTCTTATTCATAAATAGCTTAATTGAGACTATACTATTCATGCTTTTATTATTTAATAAGCCCTCATATTATGCCACAAGATTTGGTGAGCACTAGGTTACATTTAATTTACTTATTATTTTAATGAGATATTAAAACACAAGAACCCATTAGGATTATTTCTTGATTGTGATTTATTGGAGGCTTTGTAATCCTCCCTATCATTGTGTATTATGATAACATATCCCCTAATTGGGTCTTGCATATCCTCATATTGGTCATGTTATCACGTAACAACTGAGTCCACAGTTAGAAGTGTATGGTATGATCTATCTTCTTCAAGTTAGGATTGATTTATAGACATGATGAATTTTTGATTTCATATACTTCCCATGCTAAAACTACAAGGTATTTACATATTTATGTAAAACTAAAATAAAAAATAGTCATTATTTAGGGCACTCTATAAATCAAATATAAAATATATAGTTAAAACCCATAAAAATCAGTAAGACAATAGTGTTAGATGCTAAAATATATGATAAATAGAAGTATCATATAATTACATCCAAAAATTAGACATTAGCATCGACAACTAGATGCAACTATCCCAAGCTTTTATAGAAGTTTCTATTGACACTTACAAACAAAAAAGTTACCAAAAAGGGACAAATTTCAAAAATCTAACTTACAATGTAATTCACACCTAAACCTACTTACCATATCCTCAAAGTCATGAATGATTAAGGCTATCTAAAATACCTCAAATTATAGTGGTCATGGGACTCTACCATGTGGCATTATATTTATCTACTCAGCTTAAAATTGTAAAAGGATCAAAGTACAAATGAATTAAAATTTCTAATCAAAATTCCTCATATACAAATTTTATAAGAATTTCAAACATACATATCTTGAGTACTGAATTTCCAAATTTAAAACCATGAGTTGAATTGAGATCCAAGAAATGAAAACTTTCACATTATACAAATTTAGAAAGCTTACAATAAATACCAAACTATTTCTTACACATATATACTATTCAAAATCATAGGTGGTACCAACACAACATTACATTATTTAGTACTCACATTACTAGGTTAAAATTGGTTACTATACACTCATAAACATTATAATGTTACTTATTCTTTTTTTGATGAGGTGACTATCAGAGTCTATTTCCCCTCCAAAAAAGGGGCATATCAATGGGGGAATGTCATAGAGATATATATTCCTCATATTCATAGTTTCATATTTATTGGGGGAATGTTATGGGAACATGTCCTCCACATTTATTTAGTATTCAACATATCTAGATAATAGTGCGGGCATGTTTTGGAAACATGGCCTCCACATTGCTACATAGTTCTAAAATTATCCAAATTATAGTGGGGGAATGTTATGAAAACATGTCCTCCACATTTATACCATGTTAAAAATCACTATATCTCATTCATAGCTTATGTTTTAGATATGTGTGTGTGTGGGTCAACATTATATACATTGGTATTACCATTATACATAGATTGCACAATAAGTGCTACTTTTGAAAAGAAGCCAAAATTCATAACACACATAGACTATTGTATTCACTCTAGATATATGTTTAACCCTAAAAATATAGATTAGGAAATCTAGGGTTAAATGGGATAGAGACAACCTAGAATACAAGGGTGATAACTATTTCTATAGTAAGCCAATTAAATGCTAAAATCAGATAAAATAGTAAGTACAACTATGCTAGATATGGTAATGACAAAGAAATAATGCACTTAGTTGTTTATGATGTAAATACAATCAAGGATCTAGAACAAGAAAAAATCAAACTAGAAGAAGATTTTAGAATAGTCACCAAATTATGGATTGAGTGCCTCTAGAGCTATAAACACTAGCATTAGCCTTGAACATTAGCATCAACACTACTATCTAAAATAAGACATGTGTCCTATAAAGAGTACCTACTAAAAAAAATGTGAACCCCTAGATGATTTTATGTTTATCTTGACCTTCACTTTGGTTCATTTAGATATGGGTCATAGACTATTGCTCCTCATGAAATTACAAAACCCTAGTTATTCATCTTAATAGTGACCTTAGGAAAAATGGGTTAGTGTGCACATGGTATGGAGATGACCCCAAAGACCCATATGTTAATGAGCATTGCCTATATATTTAATAATTTAAAGAGTGTCTTAGACTAATGTAGTTCTCCCTTATGTGTTGGCTTGTGTTTGAATCATGAAATATGTGGAAAGCAAATACAATAGTGACATAGATTTTAACTTGGAAAAATGGGATCTTAGGCTTCTCCTTCATTACTTCATATTGTATATATGTATTCCTTATGATTTATATGGAAATAAGAATAAATAGGGAAGCTTTACTCAATTGAATTCTCTTTAAATGTTTTTTGATATGAATGTTATATGAGGAATGAATGAGGAGTGATTATGAATATATACTATTCCTATTAGGAAATATCTTGCATTAAATCAATTAGGCTGATTATTAGGATATGTTTCATTTTAAACTTAGATGGATTTAAGGAACTAGACACTTACATCAAAGTAGGAAACCTAAATTGATGCAAGTGTCTATCTAAGACACTAGTGTCAAGGGAATAGGAAAGTAGGTACATGCTTAGAACTTATAGGGGCATAATATAAGCATATTTTAAGCATTCTATGCAAGATAGAAGGCATGGGTCATCAACATAAGATTGGTTAGACTAAGATATAGTCTAAGGGGTACACAATAAAGTATATGTGAGGCTTTTAAAAGTAGGAAAGGTCTAAAACTAAGAAGAAAATCCAATGTCTGAGTTTTCCAAGTGTACAATATTGAGGTGTTATATAATCCATAAAATATCATCTACACTTATCCCCTTAATCTAATAATGAAATTATAGGTTTAAAGGAGAATAAATGCATACTTGAGTGTGTATAACACACCTTACCTTTGCATGAGTCCAAATTGAGTGCTTTGCTGGTGACTGACCTATAACCAAGAGAATTTTATAATACATAATCAGTGCACATAATCTAACATTTAAAGTATTGAAAAAATTAAAATTAAAATAGCAAGGCTTAGGATTACACTTGTGTATCTATACAACTACCTTGCCTCTTGTAAACTTGATTTGAAAATATGTATCATTGTAAATCTCTAGAACTAAGATTAGTACACACACACACACACACACACACACATATGTGGAAAGTGTATATATCTAAGGATATGGAGAGATATTGGAAGGCACATTCCCCCAACTTTGGATAAAATGTGAGTTTCCACCCAAATTTTGAGATTAGCTCAATCATGCAACCCAATCATACTTATAACTTGGTGAGCATGATTGAACAAAGTCAACTCATACTATCCAACTAGTGAGGTTAGATTATATGATCAAGAAAAACCTAAAAACTTATAAATATTGAGTGATCTAACCTTAACCATACAAAAACCAAACCAACTATTGTAGTAGATTGGTTCAATATAGTCTCTAAAATTCCATCCTAGATGATGATGATGATGATGATGATGATACATAGAAGAGTGTTATGAAATTTGAAACTAATTTATATTTTTCAATATTAGCCACATGTTGCATAACATATGAAACTTAGATATGTCTCATGTTGAAACTATATATAACAATGGTACTAATGTATATAATGTTTCCACAACTATGAATCTGAATTGTATAACTATGTGCTTTGGCTAATTCAAAAACTGTGTAAGTGTGGATAGCATGCTTCAAAATCATGCCCCTACTATATATGGAGAAATATGAAAATTAAATAAGTGATAATGTGGAGGACATGTTTCCAAAACATACCATCATTGAATCTAGGTATGCCAAATACTGAATACATGTCGAGAACATGATTCCAAAGCATGTCCCCACTAAATCTAAAAATTGTGCCAAATGTGAATAAGTGTGGAAAACATGCTTCTAAAGCATGCACCCACTAAATATAGAAACTATTCTAAATGTGAATAACATGCCTTTATGACATGTCCCCCCTTTGAGGTGAGGGAATAATATAAACTAGTATTTACCTCACCTCAAAAGGATAACTATATAATTTATGAATGGAACCATGTAGCATATAAAAGAATATGTCTAGGTAAATGTAGAATTGAAGCACATAAAATAATGTTATCACATTAATGCCTAAGATACATGATAAATATCATGGTGACATATAGATAGTAATAGTACAAGCTCAACAATAAAACAATCATAGACTCAAGAGCACTCAAAATCAAGTCAACATATAATGGTCCTAATGCCACATAATTTAAGGGATATGACTTATTTAAATGTATAAAAAAGTAATAATGGCATATTCAAATGTCCATAAAACAAATAATGACATATTCAAATGTCAAATAAATCACACATATGCATGGGAGATACAAATATAGGAACACATTCAAATGATCAAAAAAGAAAGATAATAAAAAAGCAAGACACTCAAAGAAGTGCATAAAGAAAAACATAAGAAATAAGCATAATCATATCATATTAAGCCATGGATAAAATGTGTTAGCAAAAAATGTTAAGTGCATAACATATCAATTACCCTATGAAATATGTAATCATAGATAAAGGCATGTGTAAGTATATAATAACTCAAACATGATAATGAAGATACCATTGAATGATATAACCTATATATATCAAGATCAAAGAATATGATGCCATTAATGTGCACATGACATGAGTAGAGGGAAGGCCCAACATCTGAATTAGGAATTGATCATATATTTTGTTGTGGCCAACACACCCCATTTTCATAAGAAATGGGGGACTCCTCTTTTTAAAAAATCATAACTAGAGTTCCCAAACCCATTCTTGGATTTTATTTAGATCCACTTGCACTAAGTTTTTGAGATCTTAGGTCACCATGTTTCTTCTTTCCCCCAAGAAAATGATGTGGATAATGACCAATTGATCTGACTAGTAGACATCATTGGTTTATAAAAGAGATTAAGGAAGATCTCATCTATATTCCATAATTAGGGTAGGCCCTCTTGCTTTGAATTTTTAATATGTTGACTTTGTAGGTTTACCCTTACTTAGAGGTTCCCTGAGTCTTAGACTTGTTCTTGATGTATTGGATCTTAGAGTCTTATGTGGTGTTATAAAGCCTACATGGCATCTAGGTGAGAAATTAATTGATAATTATTCCTTTCTATTTCACTTAATTTTATATGTTTTCCACATGATCTTCCATGTTTCAAAGTCTTAACACTACATAGCTTTAAGATACTTGGTTGAGAGGTAGTTATAGGTTTCACAATAAGAAAGTACCATATGGCTTGTTTTAGACATATCAGTTTCCTAGTTTGATAGATATGTCAAGTCCTATGCCATCCCAATGAAATCATTGAGTGTCATGAGGTTTATTGTTAGATGCATCAATCTCCTAGACATAAAAGGGATGCCAAACCCTAGGAGATCATGATGTAATCAAGAAGCACCATACAACCCTAGGTTAGACACCATCAATACTTTAGCCAATTACCCCCATGCCAAAAGTAGAATGGTTAGTCTCTCTAACCTAATAAAGATGTCAAATCTTAAGAGATATTATCCCAAATATTGAATGAAACATAAAATAGTGATAGAGTGTTCAGTCTCCTAGTCCTAATAGAGATGTTATAACTTGGGATATCCTGACTGAATCAAGAGATACTACATGGCTTAAAGGTTAGTAGTGATTGAATCTGACCAACAAAGCTCTTATCATTGTCAGACTTATCAATCTCCAAATTTGATAGGGATTTCAAAAATTGGGAAATCCCAATACAATGAGGGATTACCACACATATTATAGTCAAAAGAGTCAATCTCATAATTTGATAGAGATGTTAGAATCTAGGAGAGCCTCATATATCAAAGTGTGACACATGGCATAACTTAATAATTTAGCAAGTAGACTTATAAAGGCCTCAAGAAGGATAGAACTAAGAATGAGTGGAATCACAAGGGGATAATTAGAGGATGTCATGTATCCCTAGTTGACATCTCGTCTTCCCCCTAAGGATATAGTAATGAACTATTTAGTTGTGCTTAGGTCTCGATCGTTAACATGAAGACCAATCAAGAGGTGATAAATGGTATGAACTCAAAAATATTGGGAGGATTTAAGGATGAGGTAGCCATGTACCCACCCCACTCTCAACATTGATGAAGTAGGGAGCTAGAGCCTAATTGGAGAAGTTAGAAATGTCATGTCACCTTTACTAGATTTGGTAAGTAATGTGTAATCATATACTCCAAATTTAACTTTGGATTAAGAAATCAAGTCAAAGATTTAGTCACCCACTCAAATTTGAATACATGATAAATAAGCCACCAAACACCATTAATGCAAGGGTAATGAGTTTGGATTTATATAAGTTTTCCAAATAAATCTCATTAGCCATTATATGTTTGATCTCCCAAATTTAAACTCCTTACTTTCTGTTCCCACCTATTGCTTTCATCACCTTCTCTTTGGACCATGGATTTTTATCTAAATTTCATCTCATTGTAATTTGTACTTCATCTTCAAACCCTAAGATATCTTAAATATAGGGACACTATGTTCTTGGATGGTTTGACTCAATTTAAGCACTGTAACAAAATATTCAAGGCCATCAACATGGTGCCCAAAGAGTCAATTACAGATGAAGATGATGAGGCTGAGTTTGAAGATGCCATGTAAGCATACCATAATTTTAGCCTATACCAATCTACATACAAGCCTCAAATCTCCCCTACATCAACTTATTTGACAATATGCTCCTTACTTCCAAGTGGGTGTAAGATGATGTTCACAATTGGGTTTGTTAAACTAGCTCATAATACCATATTATTGACATCTCAAGCATAGTCTTTAAAGCCTACTAGAATCTCCTGGACCCCAGTTTTTAACATGACTCTATGATGGTGAAGACCTATATTGACACCTTTTAAACCTATGACATCCTTAAAGACTAGGCAAAGAACCAAAACACTAAATGGGTAAAAAAGGAGGATATCAATGTATACATAGTTTTCACCTTCAAAGAAAGGATATAGATTGGTATTATCCTACTAAATTAGTTATTCAAGGATCTAAATTGCCTTCACATCAACAAATAGTGGGTACCCCTACTTCACATGATGCTAGATAGCTCCCAAGTCCTTGACCTAGGAGGAATGGTTGAATTTAACATGGTCAGATCCATTATAGATACGTGGTCAGGGAAACACTTTTATGTGATGAGCTACCTTATAGATGTATTCTACATGACACTCACTTTTAATCCCTCTACCTTGCCTACATGGGTTCCTAGTGGTCCTATGATCTATGTAGTTTTCTATAAACTATATGGCCACCAATATAGAAATAACATTTAGGAAATTTATGAGTGTTTATACCCATTAGTATACAACATCATCAATAAGGACCCTATGCCTCATCTATCATAATAAATTATAGATTCACTAGCTCCCATAAGAGACTACTAGTATCTCTAAGAGGACATAATCATCTGAGTTATAAGAATTCTTAAGGATCCCCTTAGATTACCCTATCACATCTTAGATCATCTTGATAAGGTCAAAATTGTTTATCAATTGGTAGGAGTTTTTAGATGTTGTATCAGTCACCAATAGAAGGCTTGCTTGCCTCTTCTAATCTTTATCAGGTACCATTTGTACCACTCCTTCCCACCCTTATAAAATATGGTGGTTGGCCAAGATACTTTAGCCTTGGGTAGAGCCAAACCATGGGACTATGATCTAAAGGGCATGATCCAAGCCCATTTAGAGAGACACTCAGCTCACCTCAACCTCAATTATGGCCACCAAATAGGGGATGATGATGAGTTGTATCTAAATGCCATAGATGAGCAAGAGTTTCTCATGAGGATGAAATATTTTAGGAAGGAAAAGGGTAAAAATATCTAAACTAGGCCCTCATAGAATCCCTCTAAATTTACTCAATCTTTTAGGATTATCATGCCTACTCCCCCCATAATTTATAAAATAATACTATAGGGGATATTATCACCTTCTCCCCCATGAATAGTATCTCCCCTACCATGGATCCACTTCCTCCATCTCTAATATCTCAAACACCTTATCCCCAACCAAGTCAAACTTGTGTGACTTAGTAGCAATTGGTCTAATCACATATGGATCTATAGTAGGCACCTCAACCCTAAGTCACCCAAGCTCTAAGGTTTGACATTAGTGGCATTCCAAAAATAAGTCCAAAGTGGGATCAATAGTAAGCTCTATTACAAGTTCATCCCCTCACTCCCTCCTCTTTCTAGTTATCTCTTATAACACCACCCCTTTTATCGATTCCACTACCTCCACTCTTTATCTAAACATCCATAGCCTCTACCATCCTTGGTATCCTACCTTATTCATTTACATATACCCATTCCATTCCCTAACTTGTAACTTTCCCAGTTCCCTAGCTGACCTTTCCTCAAATTTAAGTGCCTACAAGTACCCCATATCTATCAACCACCTCAACTCTTCAAAGAGTAAGTAAAATATTATGCATATCTCTAGTGATTAAGACTATCTTAATAATTAATCTAAAATGAAATAGCTCCCATAGTCAAACCTTATGGCCCTATATACATTTAATCCTTCCATAGTAGCATCTAGAGATGACCCAAGTAAAAGGCCAAAGAATAATCAAAAGGAAATCCATGCTTAGCCCATAATACATGTATCAACTATTCTAATTTTGCCTTCCTCACTAGTCTATTTTGCTCCTTGGGCACCAGCCTCATTGGCTCCTCTCATAGCTCCCCAACCCCACTTTTTCCATCACCTTGACCACTGAGAGATTTGTATTTAAACAACCAATATCATCCCTTATTCTAAATACCCCAATCTCAAGAATCATTACCCTTAAAGTAGGCCTGACTAAGAGTTAGTGGTAAACACATATGTTCCTTTGGGCCTTACCATTAATTTTACCCCATTCACCCCCATGCCTCCTCCTCCTTTATTAATTTAAACATTCAATCCCTCTACTTATTCCATTCCTCCTCCACCTCATCTTTTACTTGTCATTTCCATCTCCTCCACCCCACCAACACCTCTCAAGACTTGAGGAATGGTCCCTATATTATAGGTGGTATAAATGACAATGTAAGGCATCCCATAAATATAATGGGATATTAACTACACCATGAGGAGCATCAAAATAATACTCACCCAAAAATTCATGCAAGAGGGAAACCCTGTGGTCTAGTAGACCCAATATGACTTATTCTCTCTCACCAAGGTGAGGACTCCCAAGGGAGAAGAGAAAATGGTAGAAGACCCACACTCAGTTCTTTGAACAATGCATGATATGTCAAAGAATATTCTTAAGGACATGTAGAGTTAAGTCATAACTCTTGAGGCACATGTTAAGAGCTCTTTCCCTCCCAAACTAAATGGGCACATCAAGGATGCCCTCCTATAATTTTTCTCAACTTTAGGAAAGGTGGTAGGGACTATGACAGAGACCCAAGTGCTTATCCAATGAACCTAGGACTATCTAGATATTGTCACTAGAACTGATGAGAAGTGTCAAAATTTGATTGTTGTGATTAATAAAGGTATGTTCTTAGAGCTCAAATTGATGCCCACTTCAGATTTTGGCTTGTATCAAACCTACACTAGGACCATGAAGACTATAATGGAAGAGTGGGCCTTGTCCTAAATGATGATGGTACCCATTGAAGATAGCAAAAAGAATATATTATCTTATTTCAAAGAATTTAATATCTTGGTGTTGTTCTACTTTAATGATACTTTGATGGATAGGGGTGAATCTAGAGTCCACCTAGGTCACTTTGACTAGGTCATGAGGGAAAAGGTGGTAAAGGTGAATAACGAATAATCTTAGGTAAATCTTGATCTTTCAAATCAATCTACAATGATAATTATCCAAGTATCTAAAGTCTAGGTGTCAATGGAGGCTCCCGTATAGGTGTTCCAAATACTAGAATCTTAGGTTGAGATGATATTCAAAGAGCCTCTAATTAACCTCACCAAGCTATATTGGGAGTTTAACCTCATGGTATCCACAATAGAAGCTAGGGAGCCGAAGTCAAAGTATTTACGAACTAGCTCTTCCATGTCACTTACACATATCAGTTGAGTGGTCCCCTATAGATAATTTGGGGTGAACTTAGAGGATTTTGTCTATTTTTGAATTAGGTGGTTGCAACCACTAGGAGTGGCCATCATGGCCCATGATGGGAATCTCATGCTACTTGTGGGTGAATCCCATCCTTATCTATAAAAGCAAAAATGCATTGTAATTTAAGTGTCAATAATTTTTAGCTCAAAAGTGCTATCATAATCAAGCCAAGATTCCACTTGTGGATTCCTTCACCCTTTTTTAATTTTAAAGAGTTGGACAAGATTGATCTTTGTAATAAAACTTGTTATAATAATGAATGCAATTTTATCTCTTTTAAGTGACACATATTCTATTTATCAAAGCATATTTAATTTTAGTTTTAAGTGAATATTAGTGCCTAGATAATTATTTTAAGACTCTATTACTTTATGAATGTAATGATTATGATGTGCCTTCCTATCATAAAAGTTATTTGAATTCCTCTCATTTTCTTCACAATACTGATAACTAGTTTGATAGCCCACAAGTTATTTTTGAAGTTTACATGTGATTTAATGTAAACTTCTAGTATTTTTATTTAGTAAGGATTTACAAATTAATCACTCTTATTTTGTTCTTGAGACACTTCCCATTATGTAGTATTGGAGTTAAATCTTTTGGTGAGACTAAGAACATAGTGGTATAACTATGCCATATATGTTTATCTCAACTATTAAAGAATTAATTTCACTTAGATATGGAAACTTCCTTTATTGCCTTATCTTTTCCTCCTTTTGTGTTTGTTTTATTAATTGAACTACCCTTTTTATTTTGTTAGGAAGTGTTGAAGTAAAGTCCCTGAATACCAATAATAGATTTAAATAATTCACTCAGTCACTCCTAGCCATCATGAATGAACCACTAGTGGTGGCATTACATCTCTTAGAGATTATTCCACATAGGCTTTGTTATGAAGCCAAATATCCATATTCATTCCCTAGGATGATTTCAAATCAGTCCTAAAATAGAGGACAAAAGTCCATTAGTGTTCCCTAATATTCTCTTTTAAAATACTCAATCTCATGAGTATTTTGGAATGGGATCTTGGACTGAACAATAGTTATCACTAGAAGGAGGGCCCTTTTTATTTTAACTATAATTATCAATAGGAACCCAAACATTGAAGGAGTATTTTATTGATTGAATTTTGTTCCCCCTCCTTTATGCTCTCTCCATTATTATGTGATTAAAACACACAACAAAAAAAATTAAAAGTAAGGCATCAAGAATTTATATGTTGAGTGATTAATTATTTGAAATCATGTTTTTCAATAATAACATACTAACTATTATTTGTTTGTGAATAATATTCGAGACTAGTTTACCCATCACTAGAGCTAGGTCCCATCATGGTCGACTCATGGTTTCCCCTTACTATTTCACAAAAGACCTAGGCTCAATAGACCTAGACCTACCATGATTCCAACTAGATTATACCCTCAACCTTTCCTTAATAGACCATATAATATGGATTGGTTGGCTAGCTTGACCATTAATATCCTAGGAGTTGTCCATGACTTACTTAAAAACCCTAAGAGATATCTTCCCTATTTCACTCATGTTGTAGGATGGACTAGTGAAGAACATGTGACCTATTATAAAACCTCCCTAAGAATCTTAAATATAGAAAAAAAAATATGTGGCATGTAGGCTTTTCCTATTCATGTTGGTGGACTCAACATATGACTAGTTCTTTAACCTACCCATCGATCCCTAGTTGGGACCATTTCAATACTACCTTCCTTACCTAGTTCGATCAAGTAATAGACTCTGGTGTCTTGTATCAATAATTTTACTATATTAAATTAGATCCAAATGAGCCTATTAGTAACTTAAATGATAGGTTTCAAAATATGTATATTTAGGTTACTATTTTCTATAACCCAACCCCCAAATAGTGCTCAAAATGTATAAAAATGCCTTGGACTTTTGGAAAACTATGTTTTTGATATGATATCTAACAATAGTAGACCTAACCCTAGCTTATATAGGATCTATCAATATAGATAGACAACTAAACCCATAAGATCATAGGATGGCCCCCATTCCTAATGTGTTACCACAAATTCCCACGTTGAGTCTCTTACCCAATGCTAATCATAATATCCCAATGCTTCAACCATTCCCTATAAAACATAAACTCCCACTAGGTCATCCCACACCAAAACAACACTTGAGTTTTCTTAAATTAGAGAACCATGAAAAGGATCCTCAGTTGTAATGTTAGATAATGTTAGTAATAACTAAAAATACCTAGAATGTACCCCATGAGTCCACGAAGAGTGAGTTGGATGCCATTTAATGAATGGTATAAAAACTAAACATTGACTTCCTTGGGATACAAAGTTAGATGAATAAACCAAATACAAAGATTTCCAAGAAAAAAATTCACATATCAAAGACCAAATAAGAACTACAATCATTCCCACCATCCCTTAGAACCATCTCCCAATAGGTTTCTATAAATTAAAATATTTGAGATAACCTTGCTTGACTGGTGTTGAGTTCATAACATGGTATCCCATGAGGAATGTGAATTTAAAAAGTTTAATTATACCTTTTAGATCTTCTAAATGGAAATGGAAGAGTATGAGGTGGTTCATAATCACCCAAAATCATCTAACATGGGCAAAGTCCCTAACACTTCCATGATTCTAGAAATAATGGAATTCTTAGGTCAAGAATAAAATGAGCTAGAGGAGGGTATTAGTGAAGTGTAGGCATTTCAATGGTTTAAAAGGAACAACTACACCATTAGGAATAGGGAGCTATAATAACCCTTCACTACCTCAAGTCCCTTAAATAATGGTGTAACCTCACCTAACCAAAAAGTTAGGAATGATCTACTGCTTATGAAACCTCAATAACCTAAATATCCCATGGAAACCCCAAATATATAAATTAAATGAGACCATAATATAGTGGAGGACATGAAGAAGATCAAATCCAGCATCACAGTCCATGAACTTGATCACATCACAAAGCAATGTGATCTTATGCTAAAGTCCTTAATCGAGAATTTGGCTTAACCCATCCATGAAAATATAAAGTGCCTCATACCAATGTCATCATTATAAAATAATAAGATGGAAGTGACCCCCTTCCTTCTAGCCATCAAGAAAATTTGGAAACAACCTACATATTTTCCTAGTAGAATCAAGAGCTTCAGCCAACGTAATACCATTAGGCATCTACAAAAAGTTAGGGTTGGTATATATCAAGTTGGATAAGGTAGTGGTTTAATTAGACAAGTCCAAGGTCAAAGTGGTAGATGAGATTTTGAATGTCCACATATAATTGGAATTAGAACCAAGGATTTAACACTTCATAAACATCTAGGTGGTAGAGATTCTTGAGGCCTATGGTATACTACTTAATAGAGATTGGTATAAATCCCCAACTGGGTATATGGCCATATAATTCTCTCATATGTGGCTAACTTATAAAGGGTTAACTAATCAAATTAAGTTAGATAGAGAACCCTGCATGAAAAATGTGATAACTGGGTATAATTACATCAAGGAAAAATTGATTCTAACATCCTCAAACCTAGGAATCTATAAGTTAACTACAAAACTAACCAAAGATACAACTGACAACCAACTAAACTTGCTAGGCCTATGGTATCCATGTGTAGAAAGAGCTCATTATAAACAAGGTAGTGGGGATGGTGTTATGTTAATAAGCCCCCAAGTGAAGAAATACTTATCATTATATAGGATGTAGTTCCTCTAAATGAATAATCTGTATGAAGTGTTACTCATAGGATGACAATTTTCATTGAAACACAAGGCAAATAAACATAGGGTATTTAATGACTCTAATTGGTAGTCAACTAGATTAGAGGTAGATTTCAATCCAAACTATCATATCTAAGAAGTTATAAGAACCAATCTTGGGACTTAATTAAATAATGCATTAGACATCATCCCTATTCCTAGGGAAGAAACCCAAGTTTATGATTTAATCTCATTTATATCAATGAGCTTAACCCCTATATGGCATTGCATTAAATGGTTTCTTTATGGAACATATCCCTTGTCCCTCTATTTCTGATAATGTGATAAAATTCAAGTCTTCAAATATGACTAATAGATCATCCAGTTCCTTAATAATATGGGGGTATTTGAAACCCATATCACATATGAGGTAGATAGGGAAAACACCAAACATGAGTTATACAAGGATAGGTGATGAGTCCAAAATATGACTCATTTTTACTCATCAGTTTCCTTCATCTTTCCTCAATTATCTATCCTTTGGACTAACAATTGCAAGGATATTATGCTTATATTTAATCTCAATGTAGTAGGTAGATGCTTTATCTTTCTTAGTGCAACTGAATTCTAAGTTATTGATTTTTTCACTTTATTCTAACTCTTTGCATTTTTAGTTTCTCAATTTTATGTATATACAGATAATACAAAAAATACATAGATAATAAATATCTTTTGGATGATCTTACACTTTTCATGAGGCAATACACATGGAATATTTTGATATATTTAATGATCTAAAAACTAATTCAATAAGCTATAGACTAATCTAGTCCATTCCATGCCTAGGTACAGACTCAAATAATAGCTATAGACTCACCCAGTCTAAATTTATAGACTCTCCTAGTAGTTATGGTCGCACTTAGATGCAACTATGGACTCATTAAGACAACCTTCCAATCTCCATAAAATCATTCCATCATCTCTACCAGCATGATGGCCTTGCTATAGGCTCCCTCATTCCAAAGAACCTAGAAGCATACCACTATGGACTCTATCAAAATCACATAGATAGAGCTATAAACTCTACTAGTGTTGTTACAGACTCTCCCAGTATAGATTTTGAACCTACAAGATTGAAGATATATACTTTCCTCTTTTTTCAAAATGCTTGAAAAACATTTTAGTCAATTATGATTTATATTATTACTAAAAATAATAATCTATAAATAGATTTATTATATTTTAGTTATTGTATATATCAATAATATTTTATATATAATCGATCTAATAGATCTAAGATGGTATTCTTAGTAGATTCTTAGTGGATATTTTGATTCACACCTTTATTAAAAAATGTGTGGATATTTGTGATGTAACTGTCAATTACCTATCTTAATATCCATTAGAATTAGGAATATTGATCTTGTTAGAAGAAAATTGGTTATTGAGATCTAGGGATCTAAAGTTGTAGCATTGTATATAGGTAGATCTCTATGTATTAGAAAGGAGTGGTTAAGTTGTTGAATTATTCACTTGATAATTTGATATAGTAATAAAATTTACAACATTCCAATCCACATTCATGTATTTCAATTTTCCCAATTAATGAATATGTCTACAATTTGTAATTACTAAGTTTCTTTACATTCCTATTCCCAAGGTGAGTAAGGGCCCACTCTCCTTAGGAATCAAGAATGTGTTTGTATGGTATTTTATGTTTTCAGTGTGTTTATAGTTTTAGCAATTATAATTTTGATTAGTACTATAACTTGTATGTAATTACCTTTATTTTTCAAATTGAATTCAATTTTATAAGTAGTGTGTTTACCTTTCAGTAGTATGCTTACCTTTCAATAGTGTATTTTATTTTATCAAGTTAGATTGCTTTCATTTTTAGCACAGAGTGTTTCAATTCTATATGTATTCTTCCCTATTTCATAATCAATTCTTTTCTAGATTAGATTAGGATAATACACTCAAAATATCAACACCCCCCAAACCATTATTTTAAGCCTACAACCATAAACCTTACTTCAGATAACTTTGGACGTCACCCCTAGTTTGAATGACATCAACAAGAAATTTGGTTAAATGAAGGGATGAATGACACCCATTATTTTTGGCACCATTGGTGGAGATAATTAGGTGCTAGTAAGGTAAACCTTATTGGTCTATATTAAAATTTTAAAAAAACCACTTAAAAAAAACAAATTCCTTAGATTTATGAACCAAACTAGAGATGCCAAAGGACAACTCATCTCTAAAGATCCTGGGTTAGGAATAGAAGAGGAAAGAATAAAATCTTTGACTAAGAGATCAAAAAGTGTGAGAATAACACTTGAATCATGATTAGATAATCCTTTTGATTTTTATCTATAATTAAGGTCATCCTCACAAATGAAACCTATAGAAAGAATCACATTTGGGAGATCTTCTCCTATAGGAAGAATTGAACCCGAGTACCCTTTGTCTGGAACAATAGGTCCTAAACCAAAATCTCTATAAAACCAAGAGGAAGTAATAAATTAGATATCTAACAAAGGTTGGTAGGAATAAGAAGAAGAAACCATGGATGATAATCAGGGAAATGTGGAAAACCATGAAGGGAATAAGATGCCTCAACATGATAGAACCTTTTCCTTTCCTATAGTCATGGATCCAACAGATCAAACTTCTATGAAGAAAAATACACCTTCAAATCTACCTAATGTTAGGGGGAAATCCATATAATATCCAAATCAATTTTTGTTTGAGTTCAAAGGTGTTATGCCATACCTATTACTATACAATTGATAAGCCAAAACTCAAATTGTTCCCTTCTACACTTGAGGAGGCAGCCATGTAGTGTTTCATGGGCCTTTAAAGTGACTCTATCAATACATGGGGAGACATTGAAACTATATTTATTGATGAATTTCAATACTAATGTAGAGTAAGGGATAGGAAAGAGGACTTATTTAATATTTAATAAAATGAGTATGAAAATTTAGAGGATTATCTAGATAGGTTCACATTTTCTCATAAACATAGTGGTTATCAACTTCCTAAAAATGTAGTTAAGATGATCTTCCTTAAAGGACTATATGCTAACTTAGAGATGTTATAAAATTGATGGGTAGAGGATACATTGTAAATTGAACATTTCACTAGATTTTATTCTTGTGCACTAACTACTCTAGGATAAACCCAAGCATCAGAAAAGGAAAACTAGGCAAGTCCAGTGAAATTAGTCAATTGATGGAAGAGTTTTTTAATTTGAAAACTAGTATTTTAGTCTAGTTTAACACTACATTGGATGTCCTTAAATCCAAAGACAATTATACCATATAACCCTTAACTATCAATTGCCCAAAATGTAGGTTAAAACATGATATTAGAGAATGCCCTCTAGATAAAATAGAGATATGTGGGATATGTAATGGTAAAGACCATGACATATTCCATTGCATTCATCTCCATATTTTAAAAATTTAATTAAAATATAATACAAAACCTATAAAAGACTTGAATTACATGAAAAGATAAAATCCATTTTCACAAAACCAAACCCAAGGTCAATTTGGTCCAAGAAATCTAATTAATCCATGGATGACACCTTGTAATACTTAGGTACCTCAACCTATGTGGGGATAAGCATATCCACTATGGACCAATCAAGAATGGATGATGCTTCAACAACCATGGATGCCCCAACCATAGTCACACCCATGGGGAAATATACAATGGAATTATAATCCATATTTTAACCCACAAAGAAGATTTCTACCACAAGAAGTTTTGATGGCACCCCCTATCATTCAACCTACAAAATAGGATAATCAACCACAATTGCCTACTTTGGTGGCTAACCCTAAGAATAAACTATCAATCCATATTTATGTAAATTGATAAGGAAAAGTTATGAATTTAAGATTTATTGAGTTTGAAAACATTTAGCTTAGATCAAGCAGAATAATTCAATAACCTCCTATCACCATCTCTGAAATGACCAATGAAAAACTAAAAATAGATCCACCTCAACACACAATCAAAAAAGAGGAATCAGATATAGAGATAGATAATATATATGAACATGATACTTATCCTCTACCTATTCCTTTTCCTAAAAGACTGAAAGAAGTTGAGAATAATTAAGAGTCTGATTTGATTCAAAATTGAAGAAAAATAAACATTGAGATACCCTTGTTACAAGCTATCAAATATATTCTAAAATTGAACATATTCATTAAAAGCTTATATGTCAAGACACCTAAGAGAAAGAAAAAATACCCAAAAATCATAAATGTAGATGGTAATTGGCTGATCTTTTAGCAATAAAATTACTTATACCCAAATACACAGACCCAAGCAGTCCACTCATAACAATAACTGTAGGTAGAAAATAGATACCCAATGTTTTGGTAGATTTGGGTGCAATAATTAATGTAATGTCAACTAATACTCTATAGACATTATCCCTTATGTGAATGCAACCTACCTCCACCATTATCAAAATGGCTGATCACTCAATTGTTAAACTATAAAACACTATATAAAATACTATAACAATTGAGTCATGGGAGTACCCAGTAGATTTTATGGTACTACAACCAAAAACCAATAAATTGGGGTACTCACTCATTTTAGGAAGACCCTAGTTGGATACTATAATAACATTAATAGATTACAGGTCATGGTATATGACCATTTCAAATGGTCTAAAAATAAAATGAATATATTTATACCCCCTTCCAAAACCCTTAATGGATCACACTAAAATTATGGGTGGATGAACTAGAAAGAAAAAATAAAAACCTTTCATCCCTAGCCATGTTAATAGTACAAGGACACATGGAAGAATTAATTGATGGGTTAGTATAAATTTTGGAAGGAGTTACTAGCCTTATGAACCTAGCTATAGACATTGCTAGTTTACTAGCTATAGATTTTTCTAGTCTATCAGCTATGGACTTAACCATACTAGCTCCTAAAAACTCATTATTTGGGCATAAATCTCATCTGACCTATTCAACATATGACCACAAACCATTGTAATAAAGTATTTGGAATTGGGCAAAATGAAAACCAACTCATTTTTTAATTGCATTTCACTGTCCATTAATTAGAACCATTCCTCTATGATATAGATTTGTAAAAAAATGTAGCTACATTTCATATGTTAATACCCCATCCATGTTCTCTTAGCTCCTTAATTAATGAATTCAAAAAATTAGATTCTATCCATCCTAACACCAAAAAAGTTAAGGTGTTACGATGAAAAACATTGAACATAAATAGTTGGTTAACCCATGATTAAGAAGTAAAGGTTTTTGATGTCTTATAAAAACATACCAAATATTTTGCTTGGGACTACATAGACATGAAAGGAATTCATCTTAGTGTATGTACCCACCACATTTACAAAAATTAGGTTAAACCAATTAGACAACCATAGAGATAGATAAACCCAATATTAAAGGATATAGTAAAGATCGAGATAGAGAAATTATTGGATGTGGGATTCATTTATCCCATCTCAAATAGCCAATGGGTTTAACCACTAGTAATTATACCTAATAAAAATGGAAAATAGAGAGTGTGTGTAGACTAATGATATCTAAACAAAGCCACTATGAGGGATTATTTATCTCTTCCTTCTATTAATCAAGTGTGTGATAATCTAGTAGGAAAAAACTACATTTCTTTCCTAGATGGATTTTGTGGGTACAATTAGATAAAAGTGGGAGTTAAGGATCAAGACAAAACTAATTTTACCTATCCATGGCAAACATTTTCCTATAGATTCTTGCCATTTGGCCTTTGTACTTCTCTAGCCACTTTTTAACAAATAGTTTTAGCCATATTTTTTGATCTAACTAATGACTGTGTAGAAGTTTACATGGATGAATTCATTGCTCATTGATGTTAGGAATAAAACACTTCTAAATCTAAATGTACTATTACCATAAACTAGATCTAAATCTATGTAATAAAATGCATCATAGAAACATTCCTTAATTCACCATTAATATGAAAGCATAAATGAGAGCAAGATAATAATAACATAGATAACATAGATCTAACATGGTTCACCCAATGTGGGCTACATCCACCAATGAAAGTTCTCAAATAAATCAGTAATCTAAAACAAGATTACAGTGAACTCTCAAAGAGATAGAAAAAAAATATCTTATATAAAGTGCTACACAAAAAATTGCACTTTCACCTACACCTACACAATGTTGTATCTCACAATTTGCTAAACCACACCCTGTAATGAACACTTGCACTTTGTAAAACCTCTGCACTTTGACTCTAATCTTCAAAGCCACACCCTAAAAAATAAACTATCAACCTCTAAAGGCCATACCACACCCTATATATATATATATAAATGAATGAATAAAATCCATAAAAAGAGGAGCAAATATGAAATGCTTATCCAAGATAAGCATTATCTAACATGTGACAACCCTTTTCCACCTCATCAAGCCTATCTAAAAGCTCTCCCAAGAAGAAATTCACCATATTCATCTTTTCCACCTTCTAAGGTCACATTTTCCCATGAATATGTGATCACAAGTAACTCCACTCAACAAAGGAGTTAATTTTTACAAAAAACAACTAGCTTCCTCAAAACAAAGAAGTTGACATGGGAAAAAGGCATCTAGAAATTAACTCCATGAAATATGGAATGCATAGAAATTAGTAATACCAAGAATATTCCATTCACATGTAGAGAATATGAAAATTATGCCCACCACATCCTTGGATCTCTTTAGGGCCCCAAAATTTATTCATATGGTCATGTGATAGCCCTAAATAGGTCCACACTCAACAATCTCCCACTTGGAGACTGTTTCTCTTGAACAAAATCTATCACTACTCCATGACCACTAAGGCCAACCAAATTTGAACATAGTCTCAACTTGTCCAATGTGACCACCTTGGTCATCATATCTATAGGATTCTAGCTAGTATGAATCTTCTCTAGATTCACCAAGTTCTCCTCTAAAGTTGTCTTAATGAAGTGATAATGTAATTGAATGTGTTTCATCCTCAAGTGGAAAGCAAATTTCTTTGCCAAATGAATAACACTTTGAATATCACTGTGTAGTCTCCCAACTTCTTGCTCATGCCCCAACTCTTAAAACAACTCCTATAACCAAATAATCTCTTTGCTAGCCTCCATGGTGGTATAATCCTCTACCTTTGTGGTTGACAAATCCATAACCTTCTATATCCTATAAATCCAACTAACCATTGTATCTCCAACAATAAATATATATCCTATCATACTTATCCTACTATCAATATACCCTACCATATCTGAGTCCACATAAAGTGGTATTTGATCCACCATAACATAATGAAAAATCAATTGTTCCTCTCAAATACCAAAGAATCCATTTCAATGCTTGCCAATGCTCATAACTTGGATCACTCATATACCTGCTCACAACTCCCACTACGTGGCCAATATTTGGCCTAGTATAAACCATGACATACATCAAGACACCAACTGTTAATGAGTATGGTACATTGGACATCTTAATATTTTTATATTCCATCTTGGGACATTCCTCCTTTGATAATCAAAAGTGGTTTGCCAAAGGAGTACCAATAGATTTAACATCCAACATGCTAAACCTTTCCAAACTTTTCTTCACATACTCTGATTGGGATAAGATCAACTTCCTCTCCTTCTTGTCATGATAAATTCTCATACCAAGGATTTTCTTTGCACCACCCAAATCTTTCATAGAAAAGGAGTCACTAAGTTTTTTCCTGAGCATATGAATATATTGTATGTTCTTTCCTACGACTAACATGTCATCAACGTATAATCATAATATAATAAAGGAACCATCATCAAAATGTTTTATGTACATGTAATGGTCAGAATGACACCTTTGATATTCTTGTTCCAACATAAAATAATTAAATTTATTGTACCATTGCCATGGATCTTGTTTCGAGTCATATAATCTATTCTTTAGTTTTCACACATATTTCTCTTTCCCTTTGACCTCATAACCCTATGGCTACTTCATATACAACTCTTCATCCAAATCACCATGAAGAAAAATATTTTTTACATCTAGTTGTTCTAAGTGAAAATCCAACTACAACTAAATGAAGAACAATCATAATAAAAGTCATTTTTACAATAAGAGATAAAATCTCATCAAAATTAATACCTAATTTTTGTGCAAACCCCTTGACCACCATCCTAGACTTATACCATTTTCTTCCTTCATCCTCTTCTTTGATTTTGAAGATCCACTTATTTGGCAGTGAACTCTTGCCCTTGGTAGCCTAAACAAATCCCATATTTGGTTATCTATGAGAGATTTATGCTCTTCATCCATGGCTTGTTCCCATCTCAACTTGACATTTACTTGCACTGCTTCCTCGTAACACTCTGGATCTCCATTATTAGTGAGTAATAAATAATTTAGATAGGGAGAAAAAATTTTAGGTGCATTTCTTACCCTATAAGAAATTCTTACCATAAGAGTTTGGGGTCCTTGTGTAGAAGGTTCCTAGACTGAATCCTTGGATACTTTTCCATCCACAATGTCATCCAATACTGTGTATTCTTTCTATTCTTGATCTTGTTCCTACAACTAATCCTTAAGCATGACTTTTTCATTAAAGACTACATCTCTAGACCAAAATATTTTATTATCTTTAATGCTCCATAAATGGAAACTAAAGTCATCCTCACCATAACCAACAAATGTGCATTTCTCTGATTTAGCCTCTAGCTTGGTCCTATCCTCTTTCTTGATGAGATCAAAAGCTTCACATCCAAAGAATCTAAGAAAAGAATAATCAACATTCTTATAGACTAATATTTTTTTAGGAATTTCTCCATCCAAAGGCATAGAAGGTCCTCTATTAATCAGATATACTATCATGTTAATTGCTTCTCCCCAAAACTATAAAGGCAACCCTTCATGTAACCTCATGCTCCTAGCATGTTCCATTATTGTTCTATTCATCCTTTCAAATACCCCATTCTATTGTGGAGTTCATGGAACCATCCTTTGCCTACAGATTCCATTTTTAGAATATTAATCAAAGCATTACTACAATACTCACCTCCATTATCTAATTTGAGACATTTCAACTTGAGACCTATTTCATTCTCAACCAAGGCTTTCCACTTCTTAAAAGTGTCAAATACATCAAATTTATCTTTAATGCAATAAACCCAAACTTTTCTAGTTGCATCATCTATAAAAATAAGATAATAATTGGATCCACCAATAGAAGATACCTAAGCTGGTCCCCATACATTTGAGTGTACCAACTCTAACTTGTGATCTTTCTTTATGGGTCCAACCTTTAGGAACTTAATCCACTTATGTTTCCCATAGACATAATTTTCACAAAAGTCTAGATATATGTCTTTTAATCCAAGCAACTTATCTTTTAAGACCTGTATGCCCTTATGGCTCATATGATCGAGCCTATAGTGCCACATAGTTGCATCTCCATCTACAAAAACTAAGTCAATAGAATCAACACTACTAGTCAAATACAAAGTACCAACTCTATTGCCTCTTGAGATCACAAGAACACCTTTGGTGACCTTTAGTATAGTAAAAAATACTAAACATCCCTCACTACCCAATTGCCCCACTGAAACCAAATTCCATCTCAAAATAGGCATGTTTCTAACATCCTTAAGGATCCATGTGTTCCCATTTTGCATCTTAACCTGAAAACATCCTTTCCCTACTATCTCACATGGTTCATCATCACCAAGATATACATCTCCTATATTCTCTTGAACATAATCAATAAAGTAATGCCTATGTGGGGTGGCATGAAAAGAAGCCCCTGAATCTAATACCCAAGACTCAAAAAAACTATTAATATAAATAATTAAGGCATCTTGACATGATTTACCTAATGTCACATTTACCTCATTCATTTCTTCCTTGTTGTAATTATTATCCTAGAGTGACCATTAATCCTTTTTTGAGTGTCTACTCTTCCCATAATGCCAACATAGCATCTTGGATCTAAATCTAGACTTAGATCTACCTTTTGAATTTCCTCAGTTGCCTTTGCTCTTGTCCTTTTGCCTCCCTATAGTATTAAAATATAAATCATTACTTGAAGATGATTTACCAGTGCTTTTATTTTGCATCTCCTCACTAAGGATCATGCCTACAACATCCTCAAAATTCAAGCTTCCCTTGGTAGGGACTTCATTACTTACAACCATAACCAAACTATCCCAGCTGTCAAGAAAATAACATAAGATTAACAAAGATCTAACTTCATCATCAAACTTAATTCCAACTAAAGTGAGCATACTTACAACTGTATTAAAATCATTAAGATGATTAGCAATTGAACCATTCTCAGACATTTTCATGTTAAACAACCTTTTCATAAGAAAATTATTATTAGAAGCTGAAGGTTTCTCATATAAATTTCCAAGTTTATCCATGAGATCCTTTTTAGTTATTTGATCTATAATGTTAAATTCAATAAAAGATGTAAGGCATAACTATATGGATGTTAATGCCTTCATATCAAGTAATGACTAATCTTCATCACTCATACTTACAAGTTGTCGTCATTTCCCCTCTAAGGGGAGTTGAAGTTACTTCCAATATAGGTAATATTCCATCTACATTTTCCATAAACCAAAATTCTTACCATAAAACTTCTCAACTTTGAATCTGATCTCTTCTCCCATACCTCCCACTCAAGCTAATAGCCTTCTTGTGATTTACCACTTCAACAAAACACACAACCAATGGCTCTGATACTAGTTATTCAGAATAAAACACTTATAAATCTAGATCTACTATTACCATAAACTAAATCTAAAGCTATGCAATATAATGCAACATAAAAACATTCCTTGATTTACCATTAATATGAAAGCATAAATGAGAGCAAGATAATAATAACACAGATAACATAGATCTAACATGGTTCACCCAATGTGGGCTACATCCACCAATGAAATTTATCAAATAAATTAGTAATATAAAACAATATTACAATGAAATCTCAAAGAGATAGAAAAAATATCTTGTAGAAAGTGTTACACAAAAAATTGCACTTTCACCTGCACGTGCATAATGTTGTATCTCACAAGTTGCTAAACCACACCCTATAATGAACACCTACACTTTTCAAAATTTTCACTTTGACTCTGATCCTCAAAGCCACACCATATAAAATAAAACATAAACCTCTAAAGGCCACACCACACCCTGTATATATAGAAAATGAAGAAAATCCATAAAACAAGGAGCAAATATGCAATGCTTTTATAAGATAAACATTATCCAACATGTGACAACTCTTTTCCACCTCATCAATCCTATATAAAAGCTCTCCCAAGGATAAATTCACCATATTCATCTTCTCCACCTTCTAAGGGCACATTTTCCCATGAACATGTGATCAAAACCAACTCCACTCAACAAGGAAGGATTTCCCTTTTCCAAAAAACAACTAGCTTCCTCAAAACAAGGAAGTCAACATGGAAAAAAGGCATCTAACAACTAAATCCATGAAATATAGAATATATAAAAATTAGGAATACAAGGAATATTCCACTCACATGTGGATAACATGAAAATTATGCCCACCCACATCCTTAGAGCTCTTTAGACCCCCAAAATTTATTCCAATGGTCATGTGAGAGCCCCAAAGGGATCCACACTCAAAAATTGATATACCTTTTATGAAGCTTTAAAAAATATAGACAAGGTCCTAACTAGGTGTGAGGAACACCAAATGTCACTAAGTCATGAGAAATGCCTAATGATTATGGGTCAAGGTATAGTACTAAGACACCACATCTCTACCAAAGGAATCCAAGTGAATCTTAAGAAAATTGATGTAATCTCTAAACTACTTACCCCTTAGAACCAAACTGATATTAAAATCTTATTAGGTCTACTTTAATGAATTTATTGCTTATTATAGGAAATTGAGAAAAGAAGAAACTAAATACTGGTATGGTTAAAAAACTTGATTGATTATCCACACATTGAAATCAAATGATTGTGAATAGATCCTCTTTGGCTTTAGATAATGACCTATAGATAAGAAATAACTAAAGCAAACTTGTTTGTTAGATAGATAGTTGGGTGGATTTCCTAGTGATAGATAGATCCTGAAAGTGAGAACTTCCTTAGGGGTTGTCAATCTACACATTTTAAACAATTAAGTTCAAAAATAAAATAGGAAAGTACTTGCATCATTGAATAAAAATGTACTAATATTGAATACAAGAGTGCTCACTAAGAAATATTCTATAAATGATTAAATTAGTGATAGACTAAATAATACTAGTGATAGAGGTTAGGGTATGCTTCAAAAAATCCAAAAGTGGTTTGTGAATAGGTAGGAACATAGAGAATTATGTTTGATTGGGTGTAGGTAGGTGAAATTAGCTTGCTAATTTTGGCTGCCATAGTGACCATCAATGATTAAGGTGACCATTGATAGTCAAGGTGACCATCAATGGTTGGATAGACCGTCAGTGATTGAGTCAATCATTGATGGTTATTGTGTGTAGATCTACGCTGATAATTTTGGATGATTGATGAGATCCAAAATATAGATTTTGAGAGATGGGTAAGGTCTAGGTTGATTACAAAATGGAAATAAAGTAAATGAATACTAAAAAACAAGTACTTGTCTCACTAGAAGTTGATTGGGTGGATGGTTGAGGTAGTTGATCTATCGATGAAATCCAACTTGATTTTAATAGAGTAACGGTACAAAAAAAAACTTGATGGAGAGGTGGTGGTAAATTGGTTAACTGATATGATTGTTAGATTTCTGATGGTGATTTGAACTAGAAAAAAGAAACTCCTAGATGCATAAAGATATTGAAAATAATTATAGACCCATTTTCACCTCCCAGCTCCTCTCTTCTTATAGGCACAAGAAAGAGGTGGAAGTGAAGGTTCAACTAGGTTGCTTAATTATAAATTATCCATGTAAAGGCCTGCAACAAGATTTAGACAAGTTATAATTAGAAAATCAAAGTGGGTAGTTTACATGATTTTGGTTAAAGAGGTGTACCATGACCATCGATGGTCAAGGTGATCGTTAGCAGTCATCTTGATCATCAGTAGTGAAGTGCCAAAGGGTAAAAATGGCTAGAATGTAAGGTTAAACTAGTTAAGTTAAACTGGCTATGGGTTAGGTTTGTCAAGGCTCAAAGGGTTAAATGGTCCCAAGAGGGGTATTAAGTGATCTAGGGGTGTTTTAAACATTTAGAATCATAATGTGTATATTTGATATGTCTACATTTTCCCCTTTTTTGTTATGTGGCTTAGAATTAGCCAGCTGTAAAAAAAACCAATGTTAGTAAAAGGTTTGCTTGCTTGCCCCGATTATGGGAGGAGGTGTTCCCCCTCAAACTAAGAGGTGATGAGGTGAAAAATAAATTGGGTATGGGTTTGATAAGTGGTATATGGTGAGTCATGAGGTTTGTGACAAGAGGATTGGGCATTTGAAATGTAAATGTGCACATAAAATGTAACTGAGTATAATAGTCAAGATCACATAAAGACTAGGTTGTCATAGTTGAATCAATAATGGTATGTGTTAGAAAAATAAGTGACTCGTGTACCACAAGACTATATTTAGGCATGGTGGTTGGGTACACCTGTTAGTCTCTTAGATAGGGTTAGTGTGTTTATTGGGTATTCGAGGTAGGAAGTGCTCCCATGAAAAACACAAACGGGTCAAGTGTTATGGAATTTGAGGTAGGAGGTGCTCCCAAAAGACACAATTGATGGTAAGTAATTACAAGGTGGAATATATTAAAATGGATCAACATGGAAATTTTGTCACTGTGGTTAAGGGACCAGACAAATAAGTGTTGTAAAAAACATGCCAATTGGGCCAAAAATATCTGATGATGAGGTGACAAGGTGGTTGGGGTGGGTAGAGAAGGTAATCTCCACGGGTGGGTGAAACCGGTTGGGTTATGCTAAGGGGGGGGGGGGTTTGCTAAGGTAGAAGTAAGAAAATGGGGCACCTCATCATCGATGGTTAGGGTTCCTAAGGGAAAACATCAATGGTTACCTTAACCATTGATGGTTAAGGTAGAAACCCTAAAAAACTATAAGGTAAAAGTGAAAAAAGAATCACTTTTCATGCACTTTTATTTTGCTTTTTTTGATTATGTGCCATACTTTCTCAATGTTTTAGAATTTTGATATGAGAGAGTGGATTGAGCACTTGGCTAAGTTGGTGGTTGGTGATTGGATGGAGGTAGGTGATTGAGGTGATTTCCTATGACCAAGATGTGAGGAGCACATGGATGTGGGTGAGGATGAGTGGGTTTACTTCTAAATCCATGGTGGAGGTCATAAAATAAGGTAAGGGATGTCTTAAATTTGATATTTTAGCTTGATTTGTGTAATTAGATTAGGTTGGGAGGTCAAGGTAGGGTAAAATGTGTAGTTTTTATGGGTATGCCCTACGTAGGGTTTGGGTAGGTTTTATGTGAAAGTATGGGTAAAATCAAGAATTAGTAGGGGTAGATTTTTTTTAATTTTGCATTCATTTTGAAGGAATTTTGAGGTGGTATAGGGTTTGGGAATTCTATCCATAAAACACCCATAGTGACCATCAGTAGTTAGGGTTGACCATTGACATTCGACACCCTAGAAATCATAGGTGATTGACCATCAATGGTCACCATGACCGTCAACAGTCAACAAGGCTAAGGATAATGTTTAAATGCTAAGGCAAGATGTTTATTGTTTGGTAAGGCTTGTATTATAGATAGTCACTTAGTAGGCATGGGGTAGATGGCTAATGATAATAAGAGAATAGGCCAGGTATTGAAAAATAGTTAAAGGGGTTTGAGGTAGATACAATGCAAAATGAAAGTTCGGCTAGTGTAATTACCAAATAAGAATGATATGTTGACAAAGGGTTAAAGTTCCAAGCATAATCTAGGAATGATGGTTTAAAATGCTTAGGTTGGGGTAGGCACTAGGAAAGAGGTTGAGGTATGTGTTAGGAATTAGGTTGATAGGCTAAGGTAGGTATCAAAACTTTTGGTAGGTGAGGGTTGTGATAGGTGAGGTGGTTTAGGTTGGGTGTGGGTTAGGGTAGGATAGGTTGATTTAGCTCAGTGTAGGTTGGTATAGATGTTGATTTGGAAATGAGTAATGCTAATGTGTAATAACTATGATTTTGTAGGCATAGGAGTATATCCAAATAAAATATCAAATCCCTAGGTTATTAAAAAATATTTAGTATGGGATGATCCCAACTGACTAGGCCCATATGGATGAGATGGGGTTGGGAGTTATGAGGCACTACCAACATGTTCCCCAAGATGCATCTATGGTCATAAAAATCATTGAGAGATGGGATCCTACTATGAACACCTTCCTAATTTTGACCAATGAGAAGACCATTCTTCTTGAGAATGTGCATAGGATCACTCAACTTCCACTTCATGGTGATTTGATCTACCATATCTAGCTCAAGGAGCAAGATGATCACATCAAGAACTTGTATGAAGATGAGAGTGATCAGGTCAAATGTCATGCTGGGGGTTTAGATATAAAACAATGTATCAAAGGTCTCTAGCTGAGAGGAGACTACTTTATTTAAAGATATTCATGCTCATGTCCATGTTTGTCATCAATGTTAGACCTTTTCCAAGAGGGTGAACCATGTGGTAATGCCACTTCAACCCATGGTGGAGTCAAGACCATTTTCCCAATGGGGTCTAGATTTTTTTAGGGTCATCAACCCTAACTCATCAGATGGCCAAAAGTTTGTTCTCATAGCCATAGATTACTACACAAGGTGGTATGAGGTAGTTATTATGAAAAGAAGTACCATTGTCAAGGTTATAAAATTCATGGAGAATGCTATAACCACCCAATTTGGGGTCCTAATCTCTCTGGTATGTGATAATGGTTCTACCTTCCAATATGTCCATAAAATTTATAGAATGGGCTTATGATAATGAATCACATTGAGGTTCTCATCCAATCACTACCCCTAGAGAAATGGATTGGAAAAATATACCAATAAGAATCTAATAGATGCCATCAATAAATCTATAGGAGAGAAGCCATGGGAGTGGTACTCATTACTAAAGTTTGTTGTATGGCTAACCATACTAGGTATAAATAAGCCATAAAGACCTCTCCTTTCCTTTTATTTTATGGATTAGAGCCAATCATGTTGGTCACACTCAGACTATTGACTTATAAGTTCATACAGTAAATCATGGAACTAGATGATAAAGTGAATTCTTGGATCTTAGATATAATTTAGTTAGAGGAAGCCCTAGACAAAGCTCTATTAAGCTTCAAAAAACATTAGGGTATTATCAAATAATGGTTTGATAAGAGGGATAATATAAAAACTTATAGGATCTATGATCTGGTATAATTTGGGATAAATCCCATGAAGATAAAGGCCAACACTTGATGTTTGATCCTCTCTAGATTGGCCCCTATTAGATAACTAAAATCCTGAGTTAGAATGTCTTTTTCCTTAATGACCTAGAAGGCAATGACTTGCCACTCATAATAAATAGATAGTTCTTAAAGAACTACTTCTCGATTGCTTTATTTAATGTAATTTATGAATAGACTCGGGGGGTGATGATAATGTATACATTAGGTTAGCTCATTTTAGTTATGTTTTTAATTTTCTTATTATGTGTTTTCTTCCCTTGTTCCTTGTTTTATTTGTTTGGTTATGTTTTTGTATCATTTGTCTTCCTTGAATCTGACCCCTAATAAAAATTAAGAAAATGAACCCTACTGAGAGGTTTCCTCAAAAAAATAGAAGTCAGTAACCACTTTTAGTGATGACCAAATACTGAAAAAGCATTATTGATTTATAAAAACCAAGGTTGAGTCTTTGATCCCAACAAACCATAGATTTTTAGTGAGTCCTTTACATTTTAGATCTCAAGGGCCAATGATTCTCACTGAAGCAATCAAATAATGGTTTGATAAGAGGGATAATATAAAAACTTATAGGATCTATGATCTGGTATAATTTGGGATAAATCCCATGAAGATAAAGGCCAACACCTGATGTTTGATCCTCTCTAGATTGGCCCCTATTAGATAACTAAAATCCTGAGTTAGAATGTCTTTTTCCTTAATGACCTAGAAGGCAATGACTTGCCACTCATAATAAATAGATAGTTCTTAAAGAACTACTTCTCGATTGCTTTATTTAATGTAATTTATGAATAGACTCGGGGGGTGATGATAATGTATACATTAGGTTAGCTCATTTTAGTTATGTTTTTAATTTTCTTATTATGTGTTTTCTTCCTTTGTTCCTTGTTTTATTTGTTTGGTTATGTTTTTGTATCATTTGTCTTCCTTGAATCTGACCCCTAATAAAAATTAAGAAAATGAACCCTACTGAGAGGTTTCCTCAAAAAAATAGAAGTCAGTAACCACTTTTAGTGATGACCAAATACTGAAAAAGCATTATTGATTTATAAAAACCAAGGTTGAGTCTTTGATCCCAACAAACCATAGATTTTTAGTGAGTCCTTTACATTTTAGATCTCAAGGGCCAATGATTCTCACTGAAGCAAGTAAATTTTAGAACAACTTGTACCCTAATAAAGGTGCCAAGATGCACTTAATATAACATCTTAAAAAAGGTGGGACCATTCAAGCCAATCAAAAGTTGACTATATATTTATAGCTTCATCTTCACCTTATCACCCATGGCTTGGTCCTGAACCCTCAATGGATAAAGATTACTAAATATCTTCACAAGGAACCTTGAAACAAGACTAGAAAAACAAGTAGAATTAAAATTTTGAGTCTTCCTTGAAAGGGTTATTTAGGCAACCTCCATTGCAGACTTTTTGGCTTAGTTGGTAGTGGAAAAAAGCATCGATCATGACAAAAGGTATATAAATTGGGGCTATGGATGTCTAGCTAGAAATAAAGCAATATTCATGCCATTACCCTCCAAACCATGAGATCATTAATGTCCCCAAATAAATCTAATGTCTAGTTTAACCTCAGTTGCTTGGATGAAGTCCACGATTGGATAAGTTAATTTAAAATCACTCCCTACACACACTAGTGGTCTTCTATAGGGTAAGATCTTAATATGTAACTTGTTATCACATGACTTTAGTTATTTATTTTATGATATGTCTAAAGATATCTTTTATAGTATGTGTTTTGTGTAGTAATGAAGGATTAACAGGTTGAGTTATAAGTGCTTGTCACCACTTTCTCCATGGAAGTCACCATTTGTTATGGCCAACATGCCCCTTTTCATAAGAAATGGGGGAACCTTATTTTTAAAAATTTGCAACCATATTTTGTGGACCCATTCTTGAATTTTAGTTGGCTTCACCTATGCTAAGTCTCTGAGATCCTAAGTCACCCTATTTCTTTTTTTCCTGAACAAATGATGTGAATAATGACTAATTGATCTGACTAGTAGGATTCATTAGTTTTTAAAATATACCAAGGCAAATCTCATCTATAATCCATGGTTATCGTAGGCCCTTTTGTTTTAAATGTTTAACATGTTGACTTTATAGTCTTGTCCTTACTTATAGGTTCCCAGAGTCTAAGTCATGTTCTTAGTGTATCAAATACTAGAGTCCTACATGGAATTATAGAGCCTAGCTAAAATCTAGGTGAGAAGTTAATTGATACTTATTCATTTTGATTTCACATAGTCATTTTAATTTTTTTTCCAAATGGTCTTCCATGTGTTAGAGTGTCGATGCTACATGGCTTCATATATTCAACTAGGAGGTCCTCAGAGGTTTTGAAATAATAAAAAAGCCACATGTCCTATGTTAGACATGTTAGTCTCCTAGTCTAATAGAGATGTTAGATCCTAGGAGAGCCCAATGTAATCATTGAGTGCCACAAGGTTTATTGTTAGATTCATTAGTCTCCCAAAACTAATAGGGATGTCAGACCTTGGGAGAGCCTGATGTATCAAGAAATGCCATGTGACTATAGGTTAGACACCATTAGTAATCTAGCCAATCACCCCATGCCAAAAGTAAAATGGCTAGTCTCCTAAACTTGATAGAGATGTTAGATCTTAGGAGAGTCTAGGCCAACTAGTGAATTCCATGTTAACCAATGATGGATTGGTTAGTCTCCCAATCTTGATAGAGATATCAAAACGTGGGAGAGATTTATTGAATTAAGAGTTGTCATGTGCCTTGAAGGTTAATAGTGCCTAAATATGATCAATGAAGCTCTCACTATGGTTAGACTTATCAGTCTCCTAGTCTGAAAGGGATGCCAAAACCTAGTACAACTTTACATAATGAGGGAATACCACATAACTTGTAGTTAGAAGAGTCAGTCTCCCTGTCTGATAGATATGTTAGAATTTGGGAGGGCTAAATGTATTACAACACAACACATGGTGTAACCAAATAGTTTAGTAGGTAATCCCCTAAAGGACCAAAGATAGCCAAAATTAATGATAGGTGAAACTACAGGGGGGTAATGAAAGGATGTTAGGTGTCTTTAGATGATATCTCATCTTCCCCCTAAGGATAAAGTAATGAAGTGTTGAGCTATGCTTAAGTCTTGACCATTAACATGAAAACTATTAAATAAGTGATAAATGGTGTGAATTTAGATCTCCTAAGAGGCTTTAAGTATGATATGTTCATGCACCTACCCCATTATAGACATAGATGAAGTGGGGAATTGGACCCTAATTAGACAAGTTAAAAATGTCACATCACCTTTACTAGATTTGGTAAGTGACATATAATCATATAATCTAAATTTAACTTTGGATTGGGAGATAAATTCAAGGATTAAGCTACCCACTCAAATTTGAATCCATGATGAATGATTTTCCAAATTTCATTAATGCAGGGGGATGCATATGGGTTTTTATAAGTGTTACAATGAAAACTTGTCATTTGTTATATCTTTGAGCTAAAAAATTTAGCCTCCTTGCTTTTTGATTCCACCTACTACTTTCACCACCTTATCTTTTAACCAAGGAGTTAATACCAAATTTCATCTTATGCAATGGTTGGTTCATCTTCAAACCCCAATACTGATCTTGAATATAGGGACACTCTTTGCCAAGATGCTTTAACTTAATTTAAGAACTATAAAAAAATATTCAAGGCCATTGACATGGTGCCCAAATATTTAATTATCAATGATGATGATGATGATGAAAAGTTTAAAGATGCCTTATGCGCATATTAAAATTGCAACTTACACCAAACCATAACCAAGATTGATGTCCTCCCCTACCCTAACTTATTTGATAGCATATTCCTCATTGATAAGTGGGTAAAAGATGATGTTCATGATTGGGTATGATTAACTATCTCTTCAAACCATATTTTTGACATCTAGGTCACATATTATAAATCCTACTACAATCTCATAAACCCCAATTTTTTGTGTGACTCAATACTGGTGAAAACCTAGAATGACACCTTCCAAATCTACAATGTCCTTAAGGACTAAGCAAAGAACCTAGATGCTAAATGGGTAAACAAGGAGGATTTAAATGTATACATGGTCTTCACCTTCAAGGAGGGGATCAAGATTAGTATGATCTTACTAAAATAATTTTTTGAGGCCCCATATTGCCTTCACATCAACAAATAGTGGGTGCTCTTGCTTTACATGATCTTGGATGGCTCCTAAGTCCTTGACCTAGGAGGAGTGGTTAATTTTAACATGGATGCATAGGAATTTCGACACTTTTACATGATGAACTTTCAAGCCCTTTGGTTTTTGTGCATGGGTTCTTGGTAGCCCTGTGGTTTATTTAGTTTTATACAAACTATATGGCCACCAATATGAAACAAAATCTAGGATATTTATGAGTGTTTTTACCTATTGGTATACAACATGATCAACTAGGTACCTATACCTCATCTATCAAAATAAATTATATATTAATTGGCTCCCATCAAAGACTACTGGTATCTCTAAGAGGACATAGTCATATAAGTCATGGGAATTCTTAAGGAACCCATCTACTTACCCTATCACATCCCAGATCATCTTGATGAGGTTGAAATTTATTACCAATTGGTGGAAAGAGTTTTTACATGTTGTATCAATCATCATCATAAGGCTTACCTACCTCTTTTGATCATCATCAAGAATAATGTATACCATTACTTCCCTCCCTTACAAAATATGGCTATTGACTAGGAATCTTTGGACTTAAGCAAATTTGAATCACATGATTACGACCTAAAGGGCATGATACATGCCAATTTAGAGACGTACTCATCTCTCCTCAAAATCAATTATGGCCACCATATATGGGATGATGATAAGTTATATCTAAATTCCATGGATCATTAGGAGGTGCTCACGAGGATTGAACCCCATATGAAGGATAAGGGTAAGAAGGTGTAGATGGGGCCCTCTCAGACCCCCTTTACATTTTCTTAATCTTTAGGGGATATCACATTGGTTCCCCTTATAATTTTTAGAAGTATCTTATAGGGGATCTCACTACCTTCTCCCCTATGATTAGTGGCTTCCCCCATCATGGGTTAGCTTCCTCCACCTCTAGTAGCTCAAATTCCTTAGCCCTATGGCTAAGTCAAACATGCATGACTTAGAAATAACTAGCCCAAGCATAGGTAGCTCCAAAACAATCACCTTGACCCTAAGTCACCTAGGCTCTAAGGTTCGACACTAATAGTATCCCAAAAATGATCCTAAATCAAGATAAAAAATAGGCACTTGTATAAGTTATTTCCTCACTCCCTCCATTTTATTTTTAATTCCTATAGCACCACCCCTTTTCTTGATTCTATTATCTCTACTCTTCACCCAAACATCCATGATCTCTACCATCCTTAGCATCCTACCTTATTCATTTCCATTTGACCTTTCTATTCCCCAACTTGGAACTTTTTTGGTGCCCCTACCAGTGATTCCTAAAATTTAGGTGTGCATGAGTTCCCCATCTTTATTGGCCACCTCATCTATTTCGGAGTAAGTGCATCTATGTGCTTATCTCTATTAACTAAGAACATCCTAGTAATTCCTATAATAATGTAGAAGTTCCCATAATCAACCCTTGTGGCCCTCTCTATATTAACTCCTTCCATAATAGCATTAGGAGCTGACCTAGGTAGAAGGTTGTGAAAGAAGTGAAAGTTAGTTCACACTTGACCCATGATTTAGGTAGAAACTACTCCAATTATACCTACCTTACTAGTTTCTTTCAATCCTCTAGTACCAACCCCATTGGCTCCTCTCATAGCTCCCTATCCCCCTTTTTCCATCACCTTAATCACCTAAGGATTTAAATTTAATTATCCAATATCATCCTTTCTACTAAATACCCCCTCTTGAGAATCATCACCCCTCAAGTGGGCATGACTAGAGTTAATGGTGGGTGTAGATGTTTCCTTGGGCCTTATCATTTTTTCCCCCTTTCACCCTCATGCATTATTGTGCTCCATTGTTTTCATCATTCACTTCCTTCACTTATTCCATTCCTCCTCCACCTCATCCTCCACCTATCGCTACCATCTCCACCACCTCATCAACACCTCCCAAGGCCTTAGGAATGGTTTTAGTATCACAAGTGCCATAAATAATGATGCAATTCACCCCATAAGTACAATGGGATTTTGACTACACCATGGGGAACATGAGGATAATCCTCACCCAAAAATTCATGCTGAAGGGAAACCCTATGGTATAGTAGACCCAAGAAGACTTATTCTCTCTAACTAAGGTGAGGACTCCTAAGGCAGAAGAGAAAATGGTAGAAGACCCACTCTCATTTCTTTAGGCAATGCATGATATGTTAGATAAGCTTCTTGAGGACATGCAGAGCTAGGACAAAACTCTCAAGGTGAAATTCAAGATCTCCTTACCTCCTAAATTAATCGGGTATGTCAAGGATTCCCTCTTACAACTTTTATTAAATATAAGAAAGGTGGTAGGGACTCTGGTAGAGACCCATGTGCTCATCCAGCGAACCTAGGACTATCTAGAGAGGGTTACTATAATTGATGGGAAGTTCCATAAATTGACTATTGTGATTAATAAAGGCATATTCCCAGATATCAAATTGATGTCCACTTCATATTTGATCTTATATTAGACTTATGTTTGGACCATGAAAACTACAATGGAGGAGTTTTTTACCTTGTCCCAAATGATGATGGAACCCTTGGAAGATGGTAAAAGGAAGATATTGGTTTATTTCAAAGAAGTAAATACATTAGTGTTGTTGCACCTAAATGTCACTCTATTGGATGGGGGTGAATTTGGAGTCTACTTGAGTCACTTTAACTAGGTCATGAGGGAAAAGGTGGCCAAGGTGAACAAGGAGGAAGCTCAGACAGTTCTTGAGATTTCAACTCAATCTACAATGAGAATTATCCAAGTGTATAAAATCTAGGTGTTAGTGGAGGATTCTCTATAGGTGTACCAAATACTAGCATCCTAGGATGAGATAATATTTAGAGAGTCTCTGATGAACCTCACTAAGCTAGAACAAGAGTTTGACCTTGTGGTAGCTGCAATAGAATCTAGGGAGGCAAAGTCAAAGTAGTTAGGATCTAGGTCTTCCATACCACCTCCTAGTATTAGTTGAGTAGACCCCATGGATATTTTAGGAATGGGCTTAGAAGATTTTATCTATTTTTTAATTATGTGGTTGTAACCACTAGGAGTGGCCATCATGGTCTATGATGAGAATCTCATGCTAATTTGGAGTGAATCACATCCTTATCTATAAAATTGAAACCACATTATAATTTGAGGGTTAGCAATTTTTAGCTCAAAACTATTGTTAGAATCAAGCCAAGATTTCACTTATAGTTTCCTTCACCCCTTTTTGAATTTTAAAGAGTTGGCCAAGATTGCTATTTGTAATAGAATTGGTTATATTAATGAATGTAATTTTAGCTCTTTTAAGTGACACATGTTCTATTTATCAAAACACATTTCATTAAAACTTTAAGTGAATATTAGTGCCTAGATAATTATTTTAAGACTCTATTAGTTTATGAATGCAATGATTATAATTTGCCTACCTATCATAAACTCTTTGTGAATTCCTCTCATTTTCTTCATAATACTGATAACTAGTGTGATAGTTTGTAAATTATTTTGGAAGTTTATGTGTGACTTACTATAGACTTCTAGTATTGTTATTTAGTGAGGAATTACAAATTAAGAATTCTTAGTTGTTTCCCCAGACTCTTCCCATTGTGTAGCATTGGATTTTAATCCTTTGGTGAAAATCAAAATATAGTGTTATAACTATGGTCAATGTGTTTATCTCAATTGTTAAAACATTAATTTTACTTGGATCTAGAAACTTTCTTTACTACATTATCCTTCCCTCATTTTGTGGTTGTTTTGGAAATTAAACTACCCTTCCTTTTTATTTAGGAAGTGTTGGATTGAATTGCTTGAATACCAGTAATAGATTCAAATAATTCACTCATTCACTTCTAGCCATCAGGACTAAACCATTGGTAGTATTTTGCATCTTTTATATATTATTCCATGTAGGCTTCATTATGAAGCCAAAATTTTGTATTCGTGCCCTTGATTTATTTCAAATTGGTCCTAAAATAGAGGATGAAAGTCCATCAGTGTTCCCCACTATTCTCTTTGAAAATACTCAATCTCATGAGTATTTTGGAGCAAGATCTTGGACCAAATAACATATTCGTGTATGCCTGTATTACACTCAAGTAGAATAGTGACACACATGTATGTATAAGTAATAGATATGTCATACATCAACATGGAACTAACACATAGATGCTAAGGATCCAATAAAGTATGTTTATGCTAAAAATATGTTTGGATTTTTGGACTTTTTCATTTTTTTAGTATTTAAAGAATATTTGAAGAGGAAAGATCATCATAGATCCCATCCAAATAATTTTTATAAGTATTTTCCCACTCACAAATTGGTGCAATGAATTATGGGTACTAAAAAATAGCATGTATATGGGCAATATCTATCACTATAGTGTTTGTGATGCTCTATGTATGTATAATAGAAATTTGAGGTCACGAAGTAGTAATAAAAGTGATAGGGGTTTTATAGTCATATAAAATTTCATTTTAATGTATTAAGTGTCACTTGAGACCACCATATCTTTAACCTATCCCTAGACCTATATTAGGGCCTCTTTTGATCATTTCCTAGCTTTTATGCATGTTTAACCTATGCCCAGATATACCAAGAGCTGCATTGAGCCATCACTTAGGCATCCATGATCCTTTTTCATACATACAAGTCAAATAGAAAATAACATGACCCCATTAGTGTATAGTATAGTGTGTTATTGGTAAAAAGGGTAGCGTTATTAACCCTTATTTTCCCTTACCCCTAAAGGATATATTTCCACTTTTTGAAGCATCTTAGGGTTGACATAGACTCATTTCATATCTCAAATAGCATTAGAAAACTATATAAATACCACTCTCATTCATTTATATAATATATGGAAATTATCATGAATAAGCTCAAAAATAGTTATGCAAATTAAGGTTATTGATCCTTATTTACCACTATTTTTGCATACATCCATCTATAGGAGCATAAATCTCAATTGTACTTAGGTTTATAGTATTAATTCAAAATTAAATAAATTCAAATTATCTTTCATAGTTAGGCATACTAATATCACTCTCACTTGCACCAACATTTAGGTTGGGATAACTACAACAAGCCTAATCCCCTTTCAAGGTACTAGTATGTAGGCAATGCTCAACACATGGGGTGTTGAGGTCCTATCTAGCATAACCTACTAATGTCACTCTCCTTCCACTTTTGTTTATAAAAAATCCTAACAATCATGGAGGCTTAGGATTTCATAGTGAAATAAGTCAAAACATAGAATAGGTGATGATCCAAGTCTTAGTTACACATATATAGGCTTACCAAAATAGAGTGAAGGTTGTCCCAAATTTTCACTACTTCAGTTACATAAGGTCATTAGCACTACACATAAGATATATAGTGTAGTACAGTGTTGGCAAAGAGGGACACACTATTATCTAAAGAGGGTTTTGAAACTTATTTTCCATTGATGACACTCTACCCTACTCCTATACCACTTTTTAGCCCACCACTTATCCATCTCAGTCATATTTTCTAGCTAAGTACACCTTTTCTAATTCATTGTTATTTATAGAATATTCAAATAAAACCAATTATTGTACAAATTGGTGGATATTGATATTTTAGTATTTTATTCCCTTATTTATTGCTCAATTCTTTCTCAACCTAGGGTTATATTACATAATCTTTAAAAGATAAATCATTTGGTGAACATGACTTACTTCAAATATTACCTAAACCCTAACCCTAGATGATCTTTAAGTTTGTATCCTTATGTTTTTAGTGCTCAGTAATTAATTTCAAAATCTTAGATCTGATTCATTAGTTTATTTTTACAATCTTTCATAGATTTAATTTCTTCAAAGGTTTAAAATATACAACTTTTTGTCTTCCTAATTTCTAACCTACAATGGCAGAATTTGATAACTGGTTTGATGAGATTGATAAGAGACAATTGAAAATTTTCATTTTTAAGCATTCATTTATGCAAGATGACCTTATTTTTATTTTTTAAGATCTTTTAAATTCCACTACGGGTAAATCCTCTAACCTAATAGATGCTAATATTATTACACCTACTATGGGACACTCAGATTCTATAATAACTTAATATAACTAGGCAACTCTCACTAGTGGAAAAACCTCTTATGGCTAGTACACATTCTTACTCCCAGATGTACACTTAGGATTGAGATCCATTCTCTACAGGCCAAGGTATTACATCTTGAGTAGGGTGTCACTAGACCATCTCATACTTTGGACTCTCATGTTCTCTTACATACACCATTGGTAAAACATAAAATGGTAATTCTATTACCATCTAGATTTATGGAATCCAAGTTTACTTTGTATGATGGTAAGGGTGACCTAGAGCATCATCTGTGAAATTTTCACATAGCATGTTTAGACTATGCATCTAATAATTATCTCTTGACTGAGTTATTCCCTCATAGTTTAAAGGAATATGCATTATAATGGTTTTATGATATCCCTAATTAGTCCATTGTGACATTTAATCCACTCATAGATATGTTTTTGGCACATTTTTTATAAACATCAATGATAAAGTTTCGCATGTTTAAGTTTCTCAACTAAATAAAAAATCTAATGAGCCAATAGTTGAATATGTCTTGCGATATAAAACCATATTACCAAAGATGACTAAACCCATGGTAGATAGAGAACTCTAGGACATATAAATCAAAATTTATTACCAACATTACATGAATCTATATTATTCAAAAAATTTCCATCATTTATAGATCTATGCCATATAGTGAAGGAACAAGAAGTTAAAATTATCTCGATGGATAAGTTAAAGTACACAATGAATCAAATTCCACTAATAAGAGTTCAAATAATCTCCCATATAAGGTGAGGCCCAATGAAATAAGAATGAGCAAAATAAAATAGTTAACATAGCCTTAGAGCCAACTCCTTGTGTGGTTTTATCAACTCCTCTAAGGAGACGTTTTACAAATCTTCTTGAATCACAAGCTCAAATTCTATAGCAAATTTTGGAATGTGGTGCCACATCTATCACTCTCATCAAATAGGTTGATATGACTAGGTATCTTCCAAATAATTATGATTCTAATGCATTTGAGATTATCACAAGGCCTCTGACTATACTAAAAATAGATGCATCATATTATGACATAAGATCCAATATTTGATAGGTGCTAATATCATTGATGTGAGCACCCCTACAGAAGCACCCAAATCACAACCAATTGAATAAAAAGTAATTAAAATAAATTTTGATCCATTTCTAAAACATATAGTTAATGAGAAAACAAACACTTCAGGTGTTCATTATACTTATTAGGCACATGCACCATCATCATTTTATCATAGTCATATAATGGACACATACACTCTATATAATATCATTGGTGTGTATCATACTATAGTGTTAGCTATGCCTCTTATCACTTTATCATAATATGAGATTGTTTATGATGAATCATATTTAAATGCGCTCTTTGTACAAGCTTTTTATTTATCAATATCCTATTTAGAGTGCCATGGTTGATAATGGGTCAAGCATCAATATGTGTATTATTACACTTCTACATTACTTAGGCTATTCAAATCATGATATTTTACTAGCATATACAATTATTATTGGCTTAAGTGGCCATGTTCAGAGCTCCATTGGGGAGATCATATTTCCATTATAGGTTAATACCACACATGTGGCCACCATATTCATAGTTGTAACTAGTGCCATAACATTTGATATGTTATTGGGTAGGCCTTGCATATATAAGATTTGAGTCATTCCTTCCACCTTACATAGATGTCTTAAGTATATACATGTTGATCAAGTTATTACAATTGAGTGCCTTCCATATGAATATCCTTTACTTACTCCATAAACAATTACAAAACAATCACCATTAACAACTCCACACATAGATTCCATTAGCACACCTTAGATATAGTTTAACCACTAATATAGGTGAAGTCTACTTCTACAACATTACCACATATATGCACTCTCCCACAAAGACCTTTATTAGAGAGACCCTTATGTCAAAGACATGTTTTGGATTCTAAAGAGCCTCTTTCTACCCCATTCCAACCCATATTAATGATAAAAAGTCCCCAAATCACTATGTATAGAGCATCCATGCCAATTATAGCTTCTTCTACCAGATGGATCCCCAAGAGCCCCATAGTTCACAAACTAGTTTAGTCAACTCCACAAATTCATAGCTACAATCCATAGTCTATTTTAGCTACAAATTATTCAATACATCTAGTTCCTAGATCTCAGATACCTTCTTCCACATCATATGCAATCACTCTTTATTTACTTGATACATGTCACCTTTATAGTGATTCTATTTCAAGACTCATTAGTTAGTATGTTTACTTGTTACTTAAATATAGTTTCATTATTTAAATTTATTTATACATAGTTTCATTTTCATGTTGATTGTACATATGTTATACTAAAAAAACACAAAAAATATAATATGCTCAAAAATATAAAAACATTCAAATATTGCTTAGAAAATACAAATTTAGATTGTTTGCATTTCCATGTTTACATTCCTTAGATTTACCAGGTACTACATATGTTATCTATGTTAGTGTAGTAAATTTTATTATACATACATGATTCACTTATTTTATCAGGACCTAGGCTCACACAGCTCTGACACAAATTGTCAGGATTAAGAGCACAATTGATTACCTTTGTATAAGCAACTAAACACAAAATTTAAATAGAATAATAAGTAACTAGAAATAAAAAATAACATAGAATATGAGAGACAATACACAATTGTATTCAACTCATCCAGAAGGAAATACAATAAAGAGATTACACTCTTCCCACACCTCTTGGGCATACCAGTAATCTTCCCTCAAGAGTTCTCTCTCTCACACCTAATTACATCCACAACTCAAACACAGAGTTGTACCCTCCACCAGCCAGTAACAATACTACCAGTCAAACAAGTACTCAAAGTACTCCAAGTATAAATCCCTTGATCTTGCAACAACCTACAAATTAAATGATCTTACTTACCATGTAGATCTCCCTGATCTTGCTATACCACAGATCAACCTAGTTTTGCACACCTGCAAATCTAGATCTTACAATTGGAAGGATCTCTTCCTTGTCCTTGCCTCACCAAGTCCTTATGATTCTCCAACTTACAATACAACCCCATGGGTCTCTTAAATAGATCCCATACAAACAATAATTATACTTTCCAATTACAATAATTAGAAACGCAACTCCAAGACTAAAATTAGTCTTTACATGCAAACAACTAGTTTGTTAAACAAACTATTCATGTAACTAACAATTTTGGAACTGCACAGGTGACTGACATCGATCGTTGTCTATCTAGAGATGACTGACATCAACCGATCCATGACTAATGTTGGTAGCTTCCTATCTACTCCTAGCTGACATCAGTTGGCCTGACCGACGTCAGTTACTGTGGCACTCAGCAACCTCCTCCATGTTTGCATCAGTGAAGCTTTTAGCTCCACAACCTAATAATCTCCCACTTGGAGATAAATAGCTACACCTGTACCTATACCTGTACATCATCTAATTTTGTTTCCTGACTTGTATCCCTCTTCAAGTTCAATCTTGAAGACCAACCACCACAAATCCTATGATGCTACTCCTATCATCCAAGTCACCTACCATATCTGAATCTACATACCCATGTAGAGAAGTCCCTAACCTTGCATAGCATGTTAACCTACTGCTGGTCCCTCTCAGATACCTAAGAATCCACTGAACTACATTACAATACTCCTTACCTGGATTGGCCACAAACTTGCTAACAACACCCACTGCTTGGGCAACATTAGGTTTAGTACATACCATGCACTTAACCTCATCATGTGAATTGGGACACTATTCTGTGAATTATCCATCCATAGGTGTGCTAACCGATTCTGCATCCTACATATTAAACCTCTCCACTACCTTATTCACACAATCATCCTAAGACAACATCAACATGTGATCTTCCCTGTCTCTAGGAATACTCATGCCAAAGAATTTTGCTGCTTCCAAATTCTTCATGACATACCTCTGAACTAACTTTACCTTTAGCTCAGCAACTCCCTACATGTGTGACCCTGCAACAAGCATACACACAACATATAGTAACAGGATAATGTATCTAATATTATCCAACCTGGTAAAGGAAACACAATGGTTACATTGACATTAACTAAAGCCATGCTTTGTCATACACCTGTCAAACCTCCATTGGCCTGCAGCCTGCTCAAGACCATATACCCTGGCCTTTTGTCTCACGTGTCCATTCTCTCTCTTCTTTAACTTGGGAATCCATTCATCTTTTAGTGCTTTCTTTTTGGCTGGAAACTCTACCAAATCTCCCATTTGGTTCTCATCCAAGGAATCAACTTCCTCATTCATGCCATGCTCCCACTGTTTCCTAGATTCTACCTGCTCTGCTTCTTTAAAACTTCCTAGTTCTTGACCATCAGTGAGCAATAAGTAGTATAAAGAAGGGGAATAGCAAATTTGAGGATTACTTACCCTTTCAATCCTCCTCATAGGCATTTGAGACTCCTTGATAGCTTACTGTCTACCCAAAATCCATTTTTTGGTTGACCCTAGTCTGCACCTGACTGATGTCGATTCCACCTAATCACCGATGCTGATTCCCTAACTGACGTCAATGTCCACCTAGTCACTAACATCAGTTCCCTGATCGATGTCGATCACCACCTTCCTGACACCACTGACTCTGGTTTGCACATGACTGACATCAGTACCTACCTGATCGACGTCGATTCCACCTAACCGATGTTAGTAACTGTGTTTTCCTATGAGTGATGACTTTTTACCCACGAGCTTACCTTGGATCATAACCCTATCCAAACTACCCTGCTCAGTTTTATTCAGCCCCCTAGCTGATCACTATCCATCATCTCCTCCATAAATACTAAGGCTTTCCAGTTCTTAAGTTTTTCAAAGACATCAAACTTCCTCTTAAGAACATGCATCCCCTTCTTACTCATGTGACCAAGCCTACAAAGCCACATCTGTGTAATAGAAGGAGAATCAGTAATACAAGTAGATAGATAAAGAATACCTACTTTCTTACCACATGCTAATTCAAGTGCATCCATTGTGAGAGTTACTATGCACCTCTCATCACCCAACTTTCTTGAAGAAATTAGACTCCTCTTCAAGACTGGGACCTGCATGACATCCTTCAACACCCATGTGTTGGCCATCTGCAATTTTAGCCGCACTTTCCCTTTGCCAATAATTTGACAAGGCTCACCAACCCCTAAATAAATCTTTCCAAAGTTTCCAAGGACATTAACATAAAAAAATACTCTATTTGGGATTGCATGGAAAGAGGTAATAAAATCTATAAACCAAGATTCTACTTTATCCAAGGAACATATAAGAGCAACCCGTGCAACAATACCTGCAACATATGCTTCTTTATTTCCTTCATGCTGATCTTCTATCGACCAACAATCTTTCTTTACCTGCTCTTTCTTTCCATAATTTTGTAATTGAGAATTCTTGCCATTTAATTCCTCCATTCTTAGTGTACTTTCTTCTGCCATTGCTATACTCTCACTCAATCAGAAACCCCTGAGAGTGACCTGTAATCAACAAACACTTAACACACTCTGAAACCAAGGTGTTAGTGAACCTCACTTTGAGAACCTGCAACCTCACTCTGATACCACTTGATTAGGACCTAGGCTCACACAGCTCTGACACCAATTATCAGGATTAAGAGCATAATTGATTACCTTTGTATAAGCAACTAAACATGGAATTTAACCAAAATAATAAGTAACTAGAAATAAAAAATAACACAAAATATGAGAGACAATACACAATTATATTCAACTCATCTAGAAGGAAATACAATAAAGAGATTACATTCTTACCACACCTCTTGGGCATACCTGTAATCTTCCCTCAAGAGTTCTCTCTCTCACAACCAATTACAACCACAACTCAAACACAGAGTTGTACCCTCCACCAGTCAGTAAAAATATTAACAGTCAAACAAGTACTCAAAGTACTCCAAGTAGATCTCCATTAATCTTACAATAACTTGCAAATCAAATGATCTTACTTACCATGTAGATCTCCCATGATCTTGCTATACCGTAGATCAACCTGGTTTTGCACACCTGTAAACCTAGATCTTACAATTAGAAGGATCTCTTCCTTGTCTTTGCCTCACCAAGTCCTTATGATTCTCCAAATTAAAATACAACCCCATGGGTATCTTAAATAGATCCCATACAAACAATAATTAGACTTTCCAATTACAATAATTATAAATGCAACTCCAAAACTAAAATTAGTCTTTACATGTAAACAACCAGTTCATTAAACAAACTGTTCGTGTAACTAATAGTTCTAGAACTGCACAGGCGACCAATGTCAGTCGCTGTCTATTTAGAGATGACCGACATCGATCAATCCATGACCGATGTTGGTAGCTTCTTGTCTACTCCTGGCCGACGTCGGTTGGCCTGACCGACGTCGGTTACTGTGACACTCCGAAACCTCCTCCATGTTTGCATTAGTGAAGCTTTTAGCTCCATAACCTAACATTATTCCCTTTGAGTGTTGTTAGATTACTACAAGAATTTCGTCCTCTACATAGATCTATATTTACTATTATCCACCCATTACGGGCACATACACATATACATTGATTCAACAGTGATATATTAGTCCATTAGGGACATCATACACACAGCTTCCAGTTTACCAAGTTATATCTTTCTATATTCCATATCAAAGATTTAACATTTATTATATCTTGATATTGATCATCTTATGCTACACTAATTTTTTATCAACTAATACTATTATAGACTCAACTTATGTCCATCTTTTCTCTTATATATATTTTTAGCACATGATTATTGCATAATTTCATTTCTAGCTTTACTGATCTATATTAGATTGTGTCTCTTTGCTTCCACATCTACTTGAGGGAATTTGAATATGTCATTATCCTTTCATTTATTTTATGATTTGGACATGTACCCATGTCCTTGTGTATTCTTATTGATTGTGTATGTGTAAATTTGAACATGTCCTTCCATGTGGATCTAAGCCAAACTTGCATGCTTTTTTGCATATGTGGACATTTGAACATGTTTTTGTATGTATTCCATTTCTCAAAATTAGTGATAGTGCATATGTCCCTTGTATTGTGGCCCTTTGGCCTACAAATCTATGTAATTTTGTGTAAAAACTAAATATATACTGAGCATATATGATAATCTATGACTGAGAGTACGCAAATCTAAGTTGTACTTATCATACCTTTCTAATAATTCTATTTATTTATTTTTTAAGCTACTAGATAATAGCATAGTGGGTAGACTATAGTGTAATATGCTCTTGGTAGTGTACTTCACTATCTTCAAAAGTGTCATTTCTAAGAAAAACTAAGATAGGTATATGTATGACTATATTTCACTATATTTTTTTAGTCTGATCTCTATAATTTGTGTTTGTGTGCTAAAAACTATGTTTTGGGTGCTCATTAGGATGGCCTGATTTATGTGACAAACCCCTATGAATGCCCCTATTTTGAGGGGAGTTGTTGAACCTCTAAATAACTTTCCTTAAAATAAAATGTATGCATCATGTGTGTTAGACTAAAAATATATGATATATATGTGATGAAATAATATAATGTGTATAAATGACATTGGAATGTAAAAGATATTGAGCATAAGTTGGCAATACACTATGTATGTTAGATCTTGCATTCCCAAGGTTGTCAAGATAGATATAATAATTTAAGCTTGCATGTGAACAAAAAATCTGAATATAATCTGAGTAAAATACTTGGGGGAATGGGGCATGATGTCCATCAAATTACCCAAGAAGGAAAGAGAGATGCATGAGGTCACTCATGGCATCATAAATTTATGTGAAAGTAACAAGCAAGAGATAAAGGTCATGGCCATGACACATACATGAAAGCATACATACAAACACATGTTTATCAGATTGGGAGCATCATGCATGGCATGATCAATCCTATTTTAGTTTTAGATATGCACACACACATATTACTATAACTCAGTCTAGAATCAATATGCACATATATCAAAATTGGGGGCATGTGCATGGCACTTTATTTATAAATGCTTAATTCTACACCAGTTCTTTAAAATAGAATGACAAGTTCATGTTATTCTCCACATTGTATACTTTAGACACCATATACACTAGGATTACACTAGATTAATGCCTCATTTTGTCTATAACAATTGGCATACCTAATTTCTCAAGTTTCCAAGTGGTCCCCGAGTCATTTTACATTTTAAAGTTCTTGAGTGGCCTATTAGCCATGTTTTATAACTTCATGAAACCACATAGTTTTAGTTTCAACTTCTTTTACTACACATGGGTAGACAATGATGGATTTTTGACCTATTTGAGTTCTTGAGGCACTTATATAAGAGGGTTGGATAAGTCATTGGTCCAATCAAAGCTATTCACAAATTATGATCCATCAAACATGGGTGGGAAATGATGGAGTCAAGGTTAGCTTGAGTTATTGATCCAACCACACATGGGTATTGGGTAAGCCATCAACTCAATCCAAACTATTCATTATTTGATCACCATCTATGTGCACACATAGGATTTCACTAGATTTTTACATTGGTTCATGTACCTAGTGAGGTGTATTGATTCCTTTTTTTATTTAACATCTATTTACTTAGTTTTGTATTTTTTTTAAATAATTTTTAAAGTAAATATTGATTCATATACATTTAATTTTTAGGACACATAATGGATCATAGTTCATAGACTTAGACCCATATTCATAAGCTTTGCATCAAAGGTAAATCCACGTAAATTTCTCTTTCATTTATCTTAATTATTTCACTTTGATACATGTATAACATAAATGGGGGTAAATATAGTCATAAAATGTCATTTTAATGCAATGAGTGTCACTTGAGACCACATTATCATTAGTTTAAAACTAGACCTTTCTTAAGGCCTCTTTTGATCCTTTTCCAACTTTTATGCATGTTTAGCCTATGCTAAGATATACCAAGAGAAACATTGATCTATCACCTAAGCATCCTTGATCCTTTTTCACACATGCCATCCACATGTACAATAAGATAGACCTATTAGTCTATAGCATAGTGTGCTATTGGAAAAAGGGGTGGTGTTATTGAACCTTAACTTTTGTTGCCCCTAAAAGATATCTTTCCATTTCTTGAATCATCTTAGGGTCAGCCTAGATACATTTCATGTCTCGAAAAGCATCATAACACTATATAAATACTAGTTTCATTCATTTATCCAATATATGGTGATTATCATGACCAAGTTAAATTTTTTTAAAAAAAATTAAGGTTATTGATCCCAATTTACCCCTATTTTTGTATAATCTATTTATAGCAACCTAGAGCTCAATTTTACTTAGGTTTCCAATCTCAATTCACACTAAAAGAATTCAAATTGGAATTCATACTTACAAATAATAAAATCACTTTCACTTGCACTAGAATTTAGATTAGGATAACTACATTGGGCTTGATCCCCTTTCAAGGTGTTGGTATGTGGGTAGTGCTCAACACATGGGGTGTTGAGATCATGTCAAGCCTACCCTAGTAACACCACTATCCTTCCACTTGTGTTCATAAAAAAAAAATTAAAACATGGAGGCTTAGGGTTTTATAGTGAAATTAGTCAAAACACATAATAGGTGACAATCTAGGTCTTGATCACACATATATAGGCTTCCCAAAATAGAGTGAAGGTCTGCCCAAAATCTCATTATTTCACTTGCATAGGGTAATTATCACTACAGAAAAGGTATATAATATATCTCACTACTAGAAAAGAGGGTCATGATATTCTCTAAAGAGGGTTTTGACACCTACTCTCCACTAATGAACACTACCCTACTCCTACATCACTTCCCATCTCGCCACTTATCCATCTTAGTAATATTTTCTAGCTAAGTACATGTTATCTAATTCATTACTTTTTATAGAATATTAAAACAAAATATATTATTTTGAAAATTAGTGGCCATTGATACTATAGTATTTTATTCCATGATTTTTTACCTAGTTCTTTATCAACCTAGGGTTATATTACATAATCCTAAAATAGATAAATTAGGTTTGTGGAACCCATATCTCTATGTTGTGTGGTTTCTTTGGAATAACAATAGTAGAAACATGTTGAGGTGTTCAAGATGTTGTAATTGGTGTGTAATATAAGATGAGGATTATATGGAATTGATGTGATGATATCTTAAGTATTGGTTTCCTAGTAAATGGGATTACCTATTACTTACCCTTTTATAGTGGATTAACCTTAGTAGGTTTAATAATTAGCTACCTAATTTTTTCTTGTTCAAAAGGATGCTCATATGGGATTATAATAACTATAATTACCCAAATGGAATGAATGTATTTAAAAAACCCTTGCACTATATAAGGTGTTGCTCAAAGTATATAGATCCAAGGTCTTCTCAATAATAGATCAAATATTCCCATGGAAGGTACAACTGAAAAGGTAGTAACCACATGTATGAGAGCAACTGTAAAGGTAGGTCAATCTCACTAAGAACCTTCTAGGAGGTCATATAAAATTCTATAATTGATATAGTATAAGGATGCAATTCATGATGAGCATAACCCAAATGCACAAGTAATGTCATGGTGAAAACATTTTCACTTGCACCATTATCAATCATAATGTTTTGTATAGGCTGGTACTCAAGGAATGCTTGTTTGAATAAAGAATAAATATTAGAGTCATCATCTTTAATCTCAGTGTCATCAAAAGTCATAAAATGTCTCTAAACCATAGGATGTATATGTCATGTATAAGTACCATGTAGTAAACCAAAATGTCATTTAATGAAATGAGTGTCACTTAAGACAAACCTACCCTTAGCTTATCCTTATACTTATCTTAAGACTTCTTTTGATCATTTTCTAGCTTCAATACATGTCTAACTCCTGCCTAGATATACCAAGAGCCACATTAATCCATCACCTAGGCATCCTAGATCCTTTTTCACACATGCTAGCCACTTGGACAATAACATAATGTGTTATTGGAAAAGGGGGTAACACTATTTACCCTTAACTTATTTCACCCATAATAGATATATTTCCACTCCTCTAAGTATCTTAGGGCCGGCCTAGATTCATTTCATGTCTTGATAAACATCAATAAACTATATTAAGACCACTCTCTTTCATTTATCCATTAAATGGTAATTAACATGAACAAAATTAGAAATAGTAATGCAAATTAAGGTTATTAATCCCTATTTACCACTCTTTCTACATACACCCATCTAAAATATCCTAGAGCTTAGTTTTAATCAAATTTTTAGTTTCAAGTCATAATCAAATCATTTAAATTAGCATTCATGCTTAGGTATACTAACATCACTCTCACTTGCACTAACACTTAGATTAGGATAATTACATCAGGCCTGGTCCCCTTTTGAGGTATTGGTATGTAGGCAATGCTCAACACATGGAGTGTTGAGGCCACATCCAACCTACCCTCCTAATTACACTCTTCTTACACTTATGTTCATCAAAACCCTAGAAAACATGGAGTTTAGGGTTCCATAGTAAAATAAGTCAAAATAAAGAACAAATGATGATCTAGGTTTCAATCACATAGGTACAAGCTTCCTAGAATAGAGTGAATGTCTACCCCAAATTTCACTACTTATCTACATAGGTTCAATAACACTGTACATAAGGTCAATAACATTGTGTGATATTGGAAAAGAGGGTCATACCACTATCTGAAGAGGGTTATAACACATGTTCTCTACTGATGACACTCTACCTCACTTCTACATCACTTTATAGCTTGTCACTTATTTGTTTTAGTCATATTTTCTAGTTAAGTACACCCTTTTCAATTCATTGTTATTTATAGGTTAATAAAAAAAATCAATTATTATAAAAATTAGTGGTTATTGATACTATAATATTTTATTCCCTAGTTTACATACTCATCTATTTTATCTACTTAAGGTTTTATATTAATTCCCAAAATAGTTAAATCATTTGGTGAACCCGACTTACTTTAAATAGTACCCTAACCCTAGCCTATCATTAAGGTTTATATTTCTAGTCTTCTAAAAAACCTCATACTCATGTTTTTGATCCCTATATTTTTTAATTTTTATTTTGTCTAAACTATTGGGGATCAACCAACAATGTTGATTACGCTTATGAAAGCAATAAAACATGAAATTAAATCAGAATGATAAGTAACTAGAATGATAAATAACAAAGAACAAGAGATACAAGAAACCACCCTGAAAACTTGTATTAAACTCTTTACAGAAGGAATACAATTGAAGAAACTTCTTTTCTTCCACACCTCTCTCAGATGTACAGATCTCTCTCTAGATCTCTTTCCCTCAAGAGCTCTCTCTCTCTCAATTACAATCAACTCCAACAACCTGGAATGATTCACATATACAATTTTGTACTATTCAACATTACTCATACATTCCAATAAGCTAAGAAGAATTATCCTATTATATAATAATTAGGAAACATGAGCATATAACTACAGCCATTAGATGCACCTCCTAATCAAGGGCTCTAAACAGTATTATTAATAATAGAGATGCGGACTTAAGACTATCACTTAATCCTATCATGCAAACACTTGGTTTTGTCCATGGAAATAGCTTTTTGGATGCACAGGTAACTGACGTTGGTTCCTACCTGTTTACCTATGACCGATGTCGGCCAATCTCTGTAGACATTGGCATCTCCTAAACTGCTCCTGACTGACGTCGGTTACTCCTGACCGACGCCGGTGACTGTGTAAACCTGCAACTTTGCAAAACACTCCTTTGGTGAAGCTTTTAGCTCCACACCTTAACAATCTCCCACTTGGAGATAAACAGCTGCACCAGTACCTGTACAGCAACATCTTCTAGCTCCTCCATCTTCAACTTAATCATGAAGACCAATAGAAGTTGAATGAAGATTAAAATTCTCCTTTGTAACCGGCTTGGTTAACATATCAGTAGGGTTCTTATCTGTATGGATCTTCTCCAGCTTCAACTCACCATCCTCCAATACCTGTCTTATGAAGTGGTACCTAAGCTATATATGCTTTGTTCTTGAATGAAAGGCTGAATTCTTAGCCAAATGAATTGCACTCTGACTATCACTGTATAGTCTACAACTCTCTTTCTCCTTTCTAAGCTCTTCCATGAACCGTGTCATCCATATCATCTCTTTGCTAGCCTCTATGACTGCAATATATTCTGCTTCTGTAGTTGACAAGGCAACAACCTTCTGTAACTTTGATATCCAGCTAACCGCCATTCCACCAATAGTGAAAACATATCCTGTGGTGCTCCTCCTGCCATCCAAATCACCTGCCATATCTGAATCTACATAACCATGTAGAGAAGTATCTGAACCTCCATAGCACAAATGCCTATTGCTAGTTCCTCTTAGATATCTAAGGATCCACTGAACTGCTTTCCAGTGCTCCTTTCCTAGATTGGCCATATACTTACTTACAACTCCCACTGCTTGGGCAATATCTAGTCTAGTACACACCATTGTATACATTAAACTCCCTACTATAGAAGAATATGGAACTCTACTCATGTACTCTACCTCATCATGTGAATTAGGACATTGTTCTTTACTCAATTAAAAATGTCTAGCCAAAGGTGTGCTTACCAGTTTTGCATCCTGTATATTGAGCCATTTCAACACCTTGTTCACATAATCCTCTTGAGACAAAATCAACATGTGATTTTTCCTATCTCTCTTAATGCTCATGCCAAGGAATTTCTTAGCTACTCCCAAATTTTTCATGGCAAACGTGTGAGCTAATTTCACCTTAAGCTCAGAGATATCTTGCATGTGTGATCTTGTAACTAGCATATCATCTACATATAACAATAGAATAGTATATATACCATTATTCAATCTCTTAAAATACACACAATGGTCAGATTGACACCTACTGTAGCCATGCTCAGTCATAAACCTGTCAAATCTCAAATACCACTGTCTAGGAGCTTGCTTGAGGCCATACAAGCTTTTCTTCAATCTGCACACTAACTTCTCCTTACCTTTGACCTCAAATCCTTCCAGCTGATCCATATATATTTCTTCATCCAAATCTCCATGAAGAAATGTTGTCTTAACATCAAGCTGCTCAAGATGCAAATCCTCAATATCAACTAAAGACAATACAGTCTGTATAAAAGTCATTTTAACAATAGGAGAAAAAATCTCACCAAAATCAATACCTGGTCTTTGTGCAAATCCTTTCACTACCAACCTAGCCTTATATCTCATCTGTCCATTCTCACCTTCTTTCAATCTATAGGTCCATCTGTTCTTCAGTGTCTTCTTACCAACTGGCAACTCAACCAAATCCCACGTTTGGTTCTCTCTCAAGGACTCCATTTCCTCAACCATGCCACGCTCCCACTGATTCTTAGATTCTACCTATATTGCTTCTTCAAAACTCTCTAGTTCTCCACCATCAGTAAGCAATAAATAGAATAATGAAGGGGAATATCGAATTGGAGGTTTACTTACCCTTTTTGACCTCCTGATGGGTGTCTGAGACTCATTCACAACATGCTGTCTGCCTAAATTCTCTAATAGTGACCGACTTCAATCACTTCCAGGCCTGTAACTGGCTGACATCAGTTCTTCTTGACTGACGTCGATTCTTTCCTGGCTGACGTCGGTCACTGTATGACTGACATAAATTTTTGTTCTGCTGACATCAGTTCCTGCCTGGCTGACATCGGTCTCTGTGTTTTCCTATTTGTGATTATTTCTTCCTACGAGATCATTTTGGACCATCACCTCATCCAATTCTCCATTGCTCTGCCCAGATTGATTCAACTTCTTGAGCTGATCACTATACATCACTTTTTCATTGAAAACAACATCATGGCTCCTAATTATCTTATTAGTTCTTAGATTCCAAAACCTAAATCTAAAATCATCAGAGCCATAGCCAATAAATGTGCACCTCATAGACTTAACATCCAACTTCTTTCTATTTTCCTTATCAACGTGCATAAAGGCTTCACAACCAAAAACTTTGAGAAATGAGAGATCTACCTTTTTACCTATCCATGCCTCTTCTGGAATTCCACCATCCAGAGCTGTAGAGGGTCCTCTGTTAATCAGGTACACTGCAGTGTCAACAGCTTCTGCCCAAAACTCTAAGGGCAAACTAGCATGCAATCTCATACACCTTGCACACTCCATGATTGTTCTGTTCATCCTTTTAGAAACTCCATTTTGCTGAGGTGTCCTTGGAACCATCCTTTGCCTACGTATTCCATGCATATAACAATACCAGTTAAACTTGTAGCTACTAAACTCACCACCATTGTCAGATCTCAGGCACTTCAATCTTCTGCCTGTTTCATTCTCAACCATAGCTTTCCAAATCTTAAAAGTCTCAAATACATCAGATTTCTTCTTAATACAATAGACCCATACCTTTCTTGTAGCATCATCTATGAATGAAACATAATACTATGATCCTCCAATAGAAGCAACCTGAGCTACTCCCCACATGTCTGTGTGAACAAGCTACAACTTATGCTTCTTCTTTATTGACCCAGTCTTGAAGAAACTCACTCTCTTCTATTTCCTAAAAACATAGTGCTCACAAAAATCTAGATCTATGCTTTTCAAATCTAAAAGCTTACCTTTTGACTTAAGAATAGACATTCCCTTCTCACTCATGTGGCTGAGCCTAGAGTGCCACAATTTTGCATCCACATTTGAAGTAGATAATACAGAAGGAGAATTTTTAGTAACACAATTACTTAAATAGAGAGTACCTACTCTCTTACCTCTAGCCATTACAAGTGCACCCTTGGTCACCTTCCAAGATTCAGCTGTGAGAGTTACTGTACAACCCTCATCCCCTAAATTTCCTATAGAAATCAAATTCCTCTTCAATCTGGGAACATGCATGACGTCTCTCAACACCCATGTGTTGCCATTCTACATTTTCAGCTACACTTTTCCTTTGCCAATAATTTTACAAGGCTCATCATCCCCTAAGTACACTATTCCAAAATCTCCATGGATATAGTCACTAAAATATTCTCTATTGGGGGTAGCATGAAAAGATGCACCAGAATCTAAAACCCAAGATTCTATATTATTATGTAAAGAGAATATTAAAGCATCTTGTGCAATACCTGCAACCTTTGCTTCTTATTTTCCTTCATGCTGATTATCCTCCTTAGGCTTTGACCAACAATCTCTACTTATGTGCCCTATCTTTCCACATTTCCAGCATTGTGGCTTCCTGCCATTTTTGGACTTGGATCTACCTCTCACCTTTGATTTAGACCTTGATCTCCCTTTCTTGCTCTTCTCTTTTTTCCTTCCCTTGCTCTCAAAACTTAAAGCATTCCCTGATGTTTCCTCTGTGCTTTTCCTGTGAATTTCTTCATTCAAGATTACACTAACAACATCCTCTACTTTTAAAATATTTGAAGTAGATGCAGTATTACTAACTGCCATTACCAAGCTATGCCAACTTTCAGGCAAAGAACATAATATTAAAAGAGATTTAATTTCATCATCAAAAACTATTTTAACTGAACTTAAATGATTTACAATTCCATGGAAATCATTCAGATGATTAGATACAGATCCACCTTCCTGCATACACAAATTAAATAACTGCTTCATAAGATATACCTTATTAGAAGCTGAGGGGTTTTCATACAAATTTGCTAAATTAGTCATTAACTCTACCGTTGTTTTTGTCTGTGATAAATTAGATATCACAGTGGATGCTAGACTCAATCTTATATATCCAAGAGCCTTTCTATCAAGAACTTCCCATTCTTCATCATCCATGTCTGTGGGCTTCTTTGCAATCCCACCTAATGGTAAGTATAGATCTTTTTGATACAGCTAATCCTCTATCTGCATTCTCTAATGCTGATAATTCTTTCCATTAAACTTCTCCATTCTTAGTTTACTTTTTTCTACCATTGCTTCTCCCACTCAAATAGAAATCCCTGCAGAACCCTGTGAGTACCCTATAATCAATACACACTAACCAGATCTAAAACACCTATTAGTCAATCTAAGCTCTGATACCACTTGTTGGGGATCAACCAACAATGTTGATTATGCTTATGAAAGCAATAAAATGCAGAATTAAATCAGAATGATAAATAGCAAAGAATAAGAGATACAAGAAACCACCCTGAAAACTTGTATTAAACTCTTTACAGAAGGAATACAATTGAAGAAACTTCTTTTCTTCCACACCTCTCTCAGATGTATAGATCTCTCTCTAGATCTTTTTCCCTCAAGAGCTCTCTCTCTCTCAATTAAAATCAACTCCAACAACCTGGAATGATTCACATATACAATTTTGTACTGTTCAACATTACTCATACATTCCAATAAGCTAAGAAGAATTATCCTATTATATAATAATTAGGAAAAATGAGCATACAACTATAGCCATCAGATGCACCTCCTAATCAAGGGCTCTAAATAGTCTTACTAATAATAAAGATGCAGACTTAAGACTATCACTTAATCCTATTATGCAAACACGCGATTTTGTCCACAGAAATAGCTTTCTAGATGCACAGGTAATCGACGTTGGTTCCTACCTATTTACCTGTGACCAACGTCAGCCAATCTCTGCCGACGCCAGTATCTCCTGAACTGCTCTTGACTGATGTCGGTGACTGTGTAAACCTGCAACTTTGCAAAACACTCCTTTGGTGAAGCTTTTAGCTCCACACCTTAACATAAACACGATAGTAATGATATATTTTATTTATTACTTTCTTATTCAAAGTTTCATAATAAATCTAGCCTGTTATTTTTTTATTATGTGAAATTCAATCAATACATATATTATTACACACATAGAGGATATAATGCATAAGATAAAAAATGCATCACCTAAAATTAACAAATCTTCTTTATATTCCTTTTTCTCTTTGGTTCACTTTCATTCCTTACTTATCGGTATTAGACATAAGAGAACATTAGTGTTTTAACTTATCCCTCCTAATTCCCAGCCCTAACCATCTAACTACTATCCCACTCCTACTACCAGTTTTATTCTCATAGTAGACCCTATGGTCCATGCTATGATGTCCATAATGGGTACAAAATAATGGTAGGTTAGTAAAAACAATGGTAAAATGAGTGTTCTTCCACTCATAATTTCCATTTAAGAGTTTTTATAACATTCTAACACATATAAATATGTTTTTTATGAAACACTCTATGACATTAGGGTACCAATCACAATAGAGACAACTTATATTGCTTCTATAATAAATACTATGAAATGGACCAAATAGCATATTTCTTTCAAAAAAGGAGATCTTTCACCTCTGAACATCATAGATTAACATTTATCTCTTTACATCTAATTACAAATTAAATATGTGGGTGTCAAATGAGTGTTAAATGATAATGGATTAGGGTTAAACATTTGTAAGATCTCTTTTCTCTGACTTCTTAATATACATGCTAAGCATTTAGATCATGTTGATATGAACATTCAAGGATTTTATAATATTTTATGCAAAGTTTTGGGTCAAATAACACTAAATTTTACATCGGGGCCTATAACACTACCTATAACATGTCAAGTTATACCCAATGATCTTAATTATAATATTTTACTTAGGAGACCTTGGATTCATGATATACATGAAATCCCATCAATTTTACATACATTTTTAAAGTTTAGTTACCAAATTTATATATACACATGCCCTATGGATTCAAAACCATTCAAATATTGTCAGAATATAGAGCCTACACAACTATATTCCTCACATGTATTTTTCTATAGCACCTATACAATCTAATATTCAACATTTACATATGAATCCCATAGACACTTGAGGTGTACATGATAATAAATTTACTTATCTATTTTCAATAAAATATTTCAAAAAATAGGCTACATAAGACAAGGCCTCAGAAAACATGAACAAGGAATTCTTAATCTCGTGAAGGCATTTGATAAAAAAGGTAGGTATGGACTCAAATATAAGGATAACACATCTAATGCTAAGTCTTTCCACCATGATTATCAAAATATAGTTTTTTTTCTACCTATTCCATGGACAAACAATATAGTAAATCATATCCCTGCACTCTCATTTGTGTATCCCAACATTATTGATGATACTATTTCTCTAGATCTACTCATTTTAAATGACTTTACCAATGATGAACTTCTCTTACAATTATTAGTGTCATATGAGGATATACCTTCATTTTATCCTAAGAATAGGTTTTCTCATTCCATAAATGCCTCATGCATACTTTGATGAGAGTTTTGACATTTCAGATGATATCCACACTAACAAAGATAAAACCCTACCTATAACACCTTACACCATTGATCAATCTACATTACTTAAAAAATAAATAGTTGAATTCAATTATGGAACATACATTAATTCTTGCATAATATTATTAGCTATTACCCTATATAAAGAAGAGGATATAGATATTTGATAGATTTTAAAGGACTTCCTTAAACTTTCACTTGGTCCTATTCAGATATGTTAGGCATCAATCCTTCAATCATAGTAAAAATAATTATACTCTATCTATATGTAAATACAATTAGACAAAAGATTCAAAAAAATTATCCTAAGGTGGCTCTTTTAGTAAAAGATGAGATCAAACATCTCCTTGAAGCAGGCTTAATTTGACTAGTTTCTCACCCATGGGTATCCAACATTGTAATAGTTGTTAAGTCTAATGGACAAATTCAATGTTGCTCTAATTCTATATATTTAAATAAATCATGTCCTAAGAATGACTTTACCTTACATAGCATCTTTGTAGCTCAGACTCTCCAAGTAAAATATATTAAGGTCTATAGGGATTCACAGTTGGTTTTTATTTAATTCATAAATGTCTACCAAACCAAGGAATAATTCTTAATTCTGTACAAGAATATGGTTCAATGTCTATGTGCTCAATTTGAATACTTCTTTATTGAAAATATTCCTTGAGAAGACAATCATCATGCCAATGCAATGACAAGTGAAGAATCATTGATACCTATTAACATAAATGATGAGAAATATATATTCACTATTAAAATATTACAACCTCATAACTCTATCAAATTTTACCACTAAGTGTAGTACAAAATCCTCATAATGGTTTTGCAATATTTATAATTTTTTGCACAAATTTATCATGCCAAATACTTTCACCAAGAATGATAAGTAAAAATTATAGTTAAGTTCCCTTTATTATATCATCATCAATGGGGACTTATTTAATAAATCTTTTTATGGACACTTACTCTGATGTTTGACATCTGATGAAACTAAGTTGTCCATCATCCAAGTACATAATAATGAATGTGGTGGCCATTGTAGCATAAAAGTAATGTCACAAATTAATTTTACAAGGGTATTATTGGCCCACAATGGAACTAGAATGTCAAGAATATGATAAATTATGTGATAAATGTCAATGAAATATCAATCTACACCATGTTCTTTCATAAAAATTACAACATGTTGTCTCCCCATGGCCATTCATGCTATGGGGATTTGATTTAATTCTTAAAATCAACCCAAAATTAGTAGGGATCACAAATTCATCATTAAAACTACAAAATAATATAATAAGTGGTGTAATCCATCCTATTACAACCCATAAAAGGAAAATATATGTCTCTTTTTATGGTGAACATCATTTCCCATTTTGGCCTACCAACGACCATCATTACAGATAATGGAACCTCATTTAAGAACAAAAAAATGATGAAATTTTGTGATAAATAAAGGATCCAACACATGTTCTCTAATCCACACTACCCATAGGGTAATGACCAAGTAGAATCTACAAACAAGACAATTAACAATATCTTGAGCAAAATGGTTACCAAATTTGGTGATGATTGGCATAATTAGCTCGTCTATGTATTATGGGCTTATCTCACTAATATTCACACACTAATAGGAGTTGTTCTTTATTAACAGGTGAATCGAACTAAAGCCATTATCCTACTGGAATTAGAAATCCCATCCTTATGAGTATCCCTCAAAGGGATTATCACAAATGACCAATACATATAAAGATGTCTTTATCAGTTAGAACAGTTGGATCACACATGCAGCCAAGTTGTAGAGCACCATAGAGCATACCAAAAATGAATCCAATAGGCATATAATATCCATTTTCATAGTAGAGAATTTTAAGCCAATGATCTCATTCTAAAAAAGAACCTCATAAATGTTAATGCCAAAGAAGAGACAAAAGGAAATTTTGAACCAAATTGGCTTGTCCTGTACTTAATCTTAGAAAAGCTTAGCCCCAAGGTATACCATCTATCTTCACTCAATAATAAGGTAATGAATAATCCAATGAACATCATGCATCTAAGAATATTCTATATTTAAACTACTCATAGTTTACTTATACATAGTTTTAATATTTCAATTTACTTGTATATAGTTTTATTTATCTTGATCCTTGTACATAATTTCATTTTCATGTTGTTTGTACATAGATTATACTTAGAAAACACAAAAAAATATTATGTTGAAAAATAAAAAAACATTGAAATATTTCTCAAAGAATACAAATTTTAGATTTTACACATTTCCATGTTTACATTCCTTCTATTTGTTAGGTACTACATATAATATCTATGTTAGTGTATTTAGTTTTATCATACATTCATGTTTCACTTATTCCCTTTGAGTCTTCACAGATTAATATAGGACTATAGTCCTCCACCCATATTTATATTTTCTACTATTTGCCCATTGGGGAAACATACACATATACACAAATTCAACATTGACATATTATCCCATTATGGGCATCATACACATAACTTTTGGTTTGATAGGTTATATCTTTCTATAATCCATATCATAGATTTATCATTGATTATATCTTGATATTGATCATCCTATACTACATTAAATTTTTTATGACTACTACTATTATAGACTTAGATTATGTACAACTTTTCTCTTAAGTGGACTTGTACCACATGTTTATCCATATTTTCATTTTTAGATTTACTAGTCTAGATTTGATTATGTCTATTTTCTTCTACATCTAATCAAGGACATTTAAATATGCCATTTTTCTATGGATCTAATTTAATTGCCTTCATTATGTGTATGTTTTAGACACGTGTCCATGTCCATTTATGTGCTTATTGATTATGTATGTGGACATTTAAACATGTCCTTCCATGTGGATTTAAGCCAACCTTGATTTCTCTTTGTGTATGTGGACATTTAAACATTACCTTGTATGCATTTATTTCTCAAACTTAGTGACATGTGCCCATGTCCTTCGTATTATGGCCCCTTGGCCTACTTTGTATGACTCATATGTTTGTATGTATGCTTTCATGTATGCATCATGGTCATGATACTTGTATCTAGCTTATTGATTTCACATTCATTTTGTGATGCCATGAGGGACCTCATGCATCTCCCCTTCCTCTTTGGGTTCATTGATGATCATCATTCCCCATCACCCATGTAGCTTACTCAGTTATATTTAGATTTATTGTTTATATACATGTTTACATTATTATATCTATCTAAAAAACCTTGTGAATGTTATATTTAACACACAATGTACATTGCCAACTTATGCTCAATATTTTTTACATGATGTCATGTATACACATTATATTGGTTTATCACATAGATATCATATATTTTTAGTCTAACACATATTATGCATAGATTTTATTTTGAGGACAATTATTGTAGAGGTTCAACAAATCCCCTCAAAATAAGGGGCATTAAAAAGGGTTTATCACAGAGATCATGCCATCTTAGTTCACTCAAAACACAATTTTCAGCATGTAGACATAGATTATAGAGCTCAAACTCAAGAAAATATAGTGAAATATAGTCACACATAGATCAGTTCAATTTTTCTAAGAAATAACACTTTTGGATAATAACACAGTCTACACTATCAGAAGTGCATTACACTATAATCCACCAATTGTGCTACTAACCAATAGACTCAAAAATATAAGGTTCTATAATTTTTAGAAAGGTATAGTAGGTATAGTTTAGATTTACATAGTCTTAGTCATAGATTATTAGATATGATTAGTATATACTCATTTTTTACAAAAAAATACACATGTTTGCTCAGCTTGGTGGCATCATGCATAACATGATCACTCCAATTTTATTTTTAGATATACATAAACACATATTACTATGACTCAATCTAAAATCCATATGCATAGATATCAGAATTGAGGGCATGTGCATGACACATTGTTTCCATATGATAAATTTTAAATTAGTTTTCTTAGAAGGAATGATAAGTCCAAGCCATTCTCCATGTTGTATAATTTATGCACCATATGCACTAGTTTTACACTAAGATTACACGAAATTCATTTCTCATTCTTTCTATAGTAGTTGGCATTCCCAAGTGGCCCATAGCCATTTTACATTCCCAAGTGGCCTAAAGCCATTTTACATTTATGAGTGGCTCCTGAGTTGATTTACATTTTAAAGTTTCTATGTGGTATAGATTCATCTTATATAGTTTTAGTTACATCACATAGTTTTAGTTTTAGATTCATCTACTACACATAGGTAGGAAATGATAGATTCATAGCCTATTTGAGTTATTGATCCACCTATATAATAGGGTTGGAAAATTCATCAATCCAATCCAAGTTATTCATAGATTATGATCCATCAAAAAGGGGTGGGCAATGATGGAGTTAAGGATGAATTGAGTTATTAATCCACCCACACATGGGGATTGGGAAAGCCATTATCCCAATCCAAGATATTCATCATTTGATCACCACACCCACACACACACACACACAAATAACAGGATTTCACCAAGTTTTTGCATTGGTTCATATATCCAGTGAGGCATATTCATTATTTTCCTCTTTCTTACATATTTTTACTTAGTTTTCTCTTTTATTTTTATATTTTATTCAGTAAGGATTTATTCATAAATGTTTCATTTTTACGACATGCAATGGAGCATAGTTCATAGACTCAAACCCATGTTCATGGGCTTCACCTTGTAGGTAAGTCTAAGTATGTTTCTCTTTCTTTTGTCCAAGTCATTTCACTTTGATAAATTGATATATTAAAGGGGGGGTAAATGTAGTCATATAAAATATCATTTAATGCAATGAATGTCACTTTATACCACCATATCCTTAGCTTAGCCTTAGACCTATATTAGGCCCTCTTTTGATTATTTTCTCACTTTAATGCATGTCTAACCCATAACTAGATATACCAAGAGTTGTATTAAGCCATCACCAAGGCATCTACATAAGTTTTCACATGTGCCATCCACCTGGATAATAACATGACCCATTTAGTCTATAACATAGTGTACTATTAGCAAAGGGGGCAACACTATTAACCCTTAGCTTCTTTCACCCCTAAATAATATATTTCTACTCCTTGAAGCATATTAGGGTTGTCCTAGACTCATTTAATGTCTCTAAAAGCATCATAACACTATATAAAGACCACTCTCATTCATTTATCTCTTAGATGGAAATTTTCATGAACAAGCTCATAAATAATTTCTCAAATTAAGGTTATTAATCCTTATTTACCCCTATTTTTGCATACATCCATCTATAGTAACCTAGATCTTAGTTTTAATTAGATTTTAAATTTCAAGTCACATTCAAATAATTCAAATTGGTATGCATATTTAGGCATATTATCATCACTCTCACTTCAACTAACACTTAGATTTGGATAACCACATAGGGCTTTATCCCCTTTTAAAGCATTAGTTTGTAGGCAATCTTCAACATATGGGGTGTTGAAGTTGCATCCAACCTACCCTAGTAATGCCACTCTTATACAATATCAAGTATAGAGGCTTAAGTTTCCATAATAAAATCAATCAAAATGAAGCACAAATGATGATCTAGGTCTCAGTCATGTAGGTATAAGCTTCGAATAATAGAGCAGAAGTCTGCCCCAAATTTCATTGCTTCATTTGCACATGGTCAATAGTGTTGTGTACAAGGTTAATAACATAATGTCCTATTGGAAAAGAGGGGAAATTTATTATCTAAAGAGGGTTTTAACACCTATTCTCTATTAATGATACTCTTGCATGATTGTACATCACTTTTCAACCTACCACTTGTCTGTTTCAGTCATATTTTATAGCTAAGTACACCATTTTCAATTTATTGTCATTTATAGGATAAGTAAACAAATCAATTATTATACAAATTAGTATCTATTAATATTATATTATTTTATTTCTTAATTTATATACTTAGCTCTTTTATCTACTTAGGGTTTTATATTAATTCCTAAAATAGTTAAATCATACCAATAATCCCATCTAATGGTTGCCCATAATGTGATGGAGGAGGATGTGAATCATATTCCATTTGCACTTTTGGTTCCTTCTTAGAATGTATTTTTAAATATTTTCTATTTCAAGGCAAAACATATATTCATAGAATGTCCTAGTCCCTAGTGATAATCATAATAAGTATTCACATCATATCCTTTAGGTATAAGTCTATTTATATCAACCTCTATAGGATGAGGGAGATATATAATATGACACTCTATTATCCATGTGAGTAATGAAGTGGGAGACTCAGGTAAACATGTAAATTGTCTCTTGGGTACATTATATAAGATAAGTTGATTAGGCTGCTATGAAACTATTTTAACTATGGTGGTTTCTTCCTTTTATACATAAGAGGTTTTATCTTATACTTGGTTTGATTGTAAATTTGGTACTAGATGTAAATGTATTTGGTGTGTTTGATACATACTTGAGCTTATTTAATGAAATACGATTCATTTCATAATCTCATACAACATGGTATAAGTCATAAAAAGATTTGAACTTGAAAATAATAGACTACTGTAAATGATCAAGCAAACATTTCTTTAATATATCTTGTAACTCTTTATCTACCATAGGATTGGTCATTTTACCTAACATTTTATCTTAAGACATATTCATTGATAGGTTAATTTGTTACTTGTTTGATTTTGGTAATTTGATCATAGGAAACCTTTTCATAAATATTAGTGGAAAAGTGTGCCAAAAATTGATTTATAAGAGGTTTGAATATTTTCATAGTTTGGAGAGGTAAATCATAGAACCAACTAAAAACATAGTCATTGAGGCTTCTTGGGAATAATTTTGTCAAAATTTTATCATTAGAGGCATTTTCAAGGCATGCCACATAAATTGATTGGAGATGCTATTCAAAATCACCCTTACCATCATAAAATGTGAACTTAGGTGCAAAAAACCTAGTTGGAAAAGGGTGCAAAGATATCTCAAGTGTAAGAGGGTTATGTAACACATGTTGCAAATCAATAGCATGAAGAGACTTTAAAGCATTTTTTAAAATTTTTGTAACCTATTTCACCAAAGTTCTTATAATTTGAAGGAGTTTTTAAACTATGGACCCATTGGGATTTAGATTAATAGGATGAGTAGTTACCAAAGGGGATGCAATCATAATTTGAATAGCCATAAAAACTAGTATTTTAATTGAAACCTTTATTATCCCCACGGTAGATGTAACATTAGTACTTTTAGGAAACAAATGTTGAAATACATACCTTATGGCCCCATTAAATATAGGAAGGTTAATAGGTATGGAATCAGTTGTAGTACCTTTTAAAGATTCATAATCACTAGGTGAGGAGGCCTTAGCCTTACCATTTTTACTAATTTCATCTCATGTAACATAAAAAAATGAATCCATTAAGCCTTTATTATTATGATATGAGTTATCAAGGATTCTTTATCTTCAATTTGAAAATGAGATTTTGCATTAAAATTTTTCATTGCTTCACAAATGAAAAAATTATAATTTGCAATAAAGTATAGTAATTAGGAAAATAGGAAACACAAAACCCTAAACCACCTATAGTTTGGTTCTAAAAATCTAGGTTCACCAAATGTTTAACCATAAAAATCTAGATTAGGGAGTCTAGGGTTAAATGGGATAGAGATATCATATGGTAAAGGGTGATAAACTATATATATAGCAAGCCAATTAAATTCTAAACTCAGATATAACATATAATAAATTCATTAAACTGGGATAGTCTAAAAATAATAATTACAACTATGTTAAATAAGGAAATGATAAAGAAATGATGTATTTAACTATTTTTTATGCTAATATAGTTTTGGAATGAAATAGGTAGGAAGCAAATTGGAAGAATATTCTAGAACAATCACCAAATTCTAGATTGAATGCCTTTGGATTTATAGACACTAGTGTCTTCCTTAGACATTAACATCAATGTTATTATCTAAACTAGATGTAGTTGTCTTATATATAGTACCTTATAAAAAACATGTGACCACTTGGATGATTTTTGTTTGTCTTCACCTTCATTCTAGTGCATTTAGATCTAGGTCATAGACTGTTGTTCCTCATAAACTTACAAAACCCTAGTTATTCATCTTCATAGTGACCTTGGGAAAAAAGGGTTAGTGGGAAGATGATATTGAGCTGACCCCAAAGACCCTTTTATCAATTAACATTTTCTACATAGTCAATACTCTGAAGAGGCCCTTAGACTAATGTAGTTCCCCCCTATGTGTTGGGTTGTGTGTGAATCATGTAATATGGAAAAGCAAGTACAATGGTGACCTATCTTGGAACTTGTAAAATTAATCTCTTAGGTTGCTCATTTAGTACTTCAAACTTATAGATGTGTATTCCTCATGAATGCTATGGAAATATGAATAAATGATGAATCTTTACTCAATTGAATGCTCTTTGAATTCTTTTTTATTATGAATGCTATATGACAAATGAATGAGGAGTGATTTTGAATATATACCACTCTTATTAGAAAATATATTGAATTAACCACTTAGGGATACCATTAAGATACATTTCATTTGTAAATTATATAAATTTAGGGCACTAGACACTTGTATCAAAGTAGGAAATTTACATTAACATATGCATATATCTAGGATGCTAGTGATATAGACATAAGATAGGCATGTTTTAAGCATTCTAGGAAAGATAGAAGGTCTAGATCATCAAAATAAGATTGGTCAAACCAAAAGATAGGTTAAGGGGCAAAAGATAGAGTATATGTGAGACTTCCAAAAGTGGGGAAGGTCCTAAATTGAGAATAATATCCTAGGTTTGAGTTTACCCAGTGTACAAGATTGAGGTGTTATATAATACATAAAATATCATATACAATATGATATAAGGCTTGAGTAAGGGTTCATTCTTTATAGGTATTCAAAAATTAATCTATATTCTAGATTCATCAAGTTATCATTGATTGATATCACATTATGGATTGTTACTATGTCATTAAATTTCACACATCATGAACTGACACCCTAATTGGATTATTAAGGACTATTATTTGGGTCTTATCTATCTACAATGGTTTTTATTATTTATATATTAAAGTGATTTGATCATCTAATCTCACCAAGTTATGCACTTGAGTTTTGTTGGTTGGGAAACAATACTCTTGATGGTTGAAGCATTGCTCTTTCTATCTTGGGTTGGGGGAATGATCACCTCCCAAATCTCCCCACTTAAAATACAACACCACTAGGGTGCAATCTGGTTGATTTATTATGAGCTCACTCATATTCCTAGATAGAATATGGATGAGGTTGTAAGTCTATTGCCACTTCTCTAATTTCAAACATTCTAGAGTCATTACTACATAAAACATACATAGGTGTATTATATCCATTCTCTTTATTTATGTTATTTTATATAATTGTTCATATGAATATTATATGCACTAATTACTTTGTGACATGCAATTTTATTGTAAACAAGATTCAAAAAAGAGGTTTAATGAAAGTTCAATCAAATATAAGGTGTGTTGTCCACACCAAGGTATTCATTTTATTTTACTTTAAGGTAGTAATTTTACTTTTATGCATTACTATATTAAAGATGGGGGGATGTAGATACCCATATTTGGTATAAACATAGTTTCATAGCATGTTTTTATATAATTTTACATATATACATATTTTTACTAAAAGATAGGCATCTATTGGTGTAGTCTCTTATGGAACTCTTTGGTTCCATCTTAATTCACTTCCTTTATTTTCCCTTGTGAGACTATATATTGAAAATTATATTTTATCTAGTATATCATGAATATCCTCGTGTTTTCTATTATCCCTATTTTTTTAGGCTCTAGAAACTTGCATCTATGTTGAACACTTATGTAGACATAAATTTCCAAACTTATTCTTTTATAATTTTTTGTATCTTTTTCTTAGTAACTATTTGTTTTATTTCCTTTGTTTATCCTATTATTGGTTTTTTGTGTGCCACTAGGTCCTGGTTCAAAATCAAGAGATTCTTATATATACAAAGGTTATGATCTAATTTTACAACTTGGCATTTGGATCAAGAAATTTTATAATTAGAAAATACTTTACATTCTAAGCTATCAAATTTCACTATAGTACTATATTGAATATCTAAAACACTTAACAAGTCACTACATTATTGTATTGTTTATACCAATGGTTACTATAAGAGAAAGAGCATATAGTTACAAAATTACAATTCTAAACACATGCCTATGAGGGATAACTACATGTGATTCTGAGGCCCTCATTAGAGTATTGGCTATGTAGGTAAAACTTATTAATAACTGAGGTTGATAGGGTTAACTCAACTCACATGTTAATCCCTTTTCACCAGGTCACAAAAGGTCAAAAGGTAATAAGATTAGGGTTTTGATTATTGGTTTGATCCCTCACATAGATGAACATATTCAGAGGCACCAAATAGGCATATAAGTGATAGTATAGGTTTGAGAGAAGATTTGATCACCCCTATGTGTATTTTGGGTTGGACACCTACATCAAAGTTGGACATGTAAGTTGATGCAACTATTTATGGTCAATGTAATTTTATTATAGGAGAAACTATACAAACCATAGAGTGAGCATATTCTAGAATCTAACTAGTTCCTAAGATGATTCTAGATCACTTTCACAACCTAAATCCAAATTATGAATAATATATGATATTTTTATATCTTGGTCGCATTGTATTTAATAATATTTATTATACATGCTAAATTAGTCAAATTTTTATTATTGACTATATTTTTTATGTGAATATAAATATATTCTTACTTCATTCAAACAATTTTATTTTCTTAAGTGTGTTTGTGTAAAAACCTAAACAACATAAAAATATTTTCATCTATATTCTTTAACATTTAAAAAATATAATTAAAATAATAATTTTTAAAATTAAAAACCTTTATTTTTATTTTAATAATAATTTAAAATAATATGTATATATAACTATTATTATAGTCAAATGTGTGTGTGTGTGTGTGTGTGATTATTATTTTTATGATTATATTTAAAAATTAAAAGGGGAATCATTACATAATCTTGATAAGTTATGAGATAAACCCCATTCTATAGTTGTATAAAAACTAAATTTTTAAATATTTTTGGGTCACCTTTGATACTCCTTTAAGCATCCTTAAAATGATTACATATACACCATTCTTTTAGCTCATAATATAGAATTATCATCATCTATTTTTGGAACTTAACATTACTATTGTAAATAATCAATATATTTTATTCATTTGATAAAACTACATATAGGTTATTATCTCCTATTAACAAGGATTCAATCATTATCACTTTCCCTATAAACTCTCTAAACAAATTTATCTATGATTAATTTTTTAAAACTTGTACAACTCATCTATACACATAATAATATCATGCCATAAACTAATAATCCTACCGTTCCAACCCTTAGTGTGTATATAGGGATATGAACCACACCATTTGTACTAGAAGAAAACATGTACGTTAACACATACACATGTGCTCATAAACATACTAGACACACACTTTTCTTCTAGTTATAACCTAAATATGTAAATGTAAATGTTCATGCTTTCCCTTCCAATGAGTGTTTGGTTTCTCACTATCAATCACTTAAATCTCTTTTTTTGGTGATAACCTACATATGTAAATACCATTTTTCATGCTTTCACTTCCTACGATTGTTGGGTTCTCACTAGAATATCACTTATGAAGTAATTTTAGTGAGTGATAGGCTTCTCATTGATATAACTTACATTTTTTTTATAGTGATTTATGTTTTTCTCACTAAATTTTTTATTTTTAGCCTCTATCCTTGATTTTTGTCATTTGATCACAAGCACCATAAATATTAGCCATTATACTAATTACCATTCTCAACATTATTCAATTTATAACAAAATATTGCAGTAAAACCTCGAGGCATTAGTGAAATCTACACATTAGGATCATAACATCCCACCACGCTTTGAAGCCCAAACTCTAGGCTAGATTTGTACTCGTACACTATGATCCCCCATATGTATGAACCCTAGGTGAACACTATAATGTCATAGTAGCCACCTGAACTATGATTTGAATTAGGTGGAGGATTTGATACTAAATTTAACAAATTATTACACCAAAAACTTTAGGCTTTAGTGAAATTCATGCATCGGGATCATAACATCCCACCACACTTTTGAAGCCTAGACTCTAGGCTAGATTTGTGCCCTTACACTAGAATCCCCTATATGTATGAGCCCTAGATGAAAACTAAAATGTTGACATAACCACCTATTCCATGATTTGAACCTAGGTGGAGGGTCTAATACCAAATTTAATAAACCATTACACCAAAACCACAAGGTGTTAGTGAAATACACACATTAGGATCATAACATAATTTAGTGTAGACATTTTTCCACATATGTTTCCAATGACATTAAGTTTTCCCAATATTAAATCCATTAAATAGGGAATAAAATTGAATTTGAGACTAATGGAATACATGATTTATTTTAAATATTGACATTCAACAAACTAATATGTTAACTATGTTCAATTTTTTTGATAGATATTAAAGGTTGAAGAGGCCTCACCTAAAAAGAGATAAAAAATGAGATTTATAAAATATATGAGGATTAAGGTGGACTACACACTTCTCCACCTAAAAATATAAAAACCTACAATTTATCAAAACCTAAATAGGGGACAAACCTTGATACAAATAACCTACCACAAAATTTGACGAAAATCCATAACAAAAAGATGGGCCAAGCCCCAAACACCCATATTAGAATGGCTTGTCAAGAAGATAAAGGATGAAAGTAGAGATGACACCAATTATTCATTTAAGAGCATAATAAAACATACCCAATATCCAAATATTCTCCACAAAATCTTCCATCAACATAAACTATTTAATCCAAAAAAACCCTTAAAGAGACCTCACACTATAATTCTTGTCTAACCAACAAGATAAACCTTGTTAGACTTGACCAAGGGATACCATGTAGTCAACCAATTTTAAGTAATTGACCAACTAACTAGGGGAAAGGTAAAATATTATACTTAACCCTATATACCCTTTAAAATAGAATAATAAAAATATACCTGCTCAATCTCAGTGAGATGCACTCCACAACCATAAAAATCTAGGAAGAAGTGAAAACATAACTTCTCTATCAAAAATACCAAAAAAATACTACCCCATTAAGCCAAAAATGGATCATGGTTATATAAAATTTAGTCAAAATGGATGAGAGATAATAAATGACTAAATGGACACAAACCTTCTCAGAGGTATCCAAACCAACTTGTCTACCCCTCCACCCAAAATTAGAAGACTATGGAGAGTGGAATGGGCAAGGTGGAACAAAAGAGACAAAAAACACTAAGGGCTTATGTGTGAAACCTTCTAAAAATTTTCTTTCACAAATATCTACATATCCAAGTGAGAAGACACCACCACTTTCCACTACCAAACTATGTGTAAAATAGGAAAAATTAGCACTTGTAACAATAGCTGGAGATGCCAAAAAGGGAATAGTGAAAGGGGAAGAACCATGGGGAGCCAATGAAGACTTATCTAAAGAGACCATAGACCACACCACTAGGCCTTTATAATACTAAACCATTAGAGTCACTCACAATCAACAATAAAAATTTAAAATTTTGTATTTGGTAAATAAAACATGTGCATGTTTTCAACAAATTAGCATAATCAATGATGCCTTCCCAAATACCACACACCAGCCAAAGCTGCACTCCCATGAAACACTTTCCACTATCAAATACACACCACATTAATTCTTATATATATCCTCCATATCCACTTTGGTATGCCATTAGGATTTTTTTTGGTTCTAATGCTTCATTTCACACTTTTGTTTATATTTTAACCATTGCCTTAAAATATCCAATTGATGCACTAAATTCTCCAAGAATCACCCTACCTACTCTGCATTGATCTTCACCTTATCCACATTAAAATTATAAAAATATTTATTGTATTAATTAATTTTTTATTTCATAACTTTGTTCAAACTTTTAATAGAATGACATTATAATAAATATTAATACACTTATGACTATTGGACCATTTATCATTATTTGAAAACTTATAATCTTAAATGCAATGCATTAATAAAAAATAAAATTGACTATACACTTAAACTAGAAACTCAATACTTAATAAGATTTTAAAAATTAAAATAAATAAAAATAATAAAATCATTTATAATCTATATACTACTCATCTATAGAAAAAATTAACAACCTAAAAATAAAAATAACCTAAAAATAAATTGACACTTTCAACCTATGCCTTATAATTATACACAATTTTAGAATTAAAATTTCTAATGATACATGCATGTCAATGTTGGAAGATTATTTGGGAGTTTTAATGAATACATGATGAGATGTGGAAGAACCATATTGGAAAAGTAAAGATATGGATTCCTTTAATTAGACACTCAATGATGATCTAATGTAGATGATGGGATTGATTAAATACATGGTTTAACAGTGTCAATGCTTAGTGTAGATGATCTATTCAAAAAATGATGAGATAAGGTCTAATCAAATCCAAAATATAGAGTTATACATGATAGATGGAGTTTTAACAATAAGCCACATAGGTGGAGTCATGAATCAATGTCAGAGGGATGCACAATCAAGATGGAAAAATTTTGATAGCAAAATGTACGAGTCCAATGGGAGTGTTGAAGTTTTAGGTAGCACATATATGGTTGAGTAGGTATATTAGATTACTTAACATATGTCTTTGGTGTATGAAGTTATAGAAGCACTGTATGGATCAAATGATATTTTTTATGAGATTATTGAATTATAAACTTGTACAAAAAATCTCTATCACGTTGTAAGTTTTTGCGACAACAGATAAGTTAAAACAAGTCATATTGCAATATTGCAATGAATGGATCTAGACACATGGGATTGAACAATTCATAATGTTTATATTACCTAAGATCATACAATATATCAATATCAACACCATAGTATCTTAATAAAACCAAAAATCTACTTTACCTATCGAGAAATAACCTTAAACATTGTTGAATTTATTAGATAACTAATATACTTATAATTTTTTTATTAAATTATTTCATTCACTTTGGAAATTAAAATACCCTTTTTAACTCAAATAAACTCACTCTAATACCAATCATTGTAAATAATAGATATATTTTATTCATTTGATGATACTACATATAGGGTTTGATCTCCTATTAAAGAGGAGTTTGCCATTATCACAATCCATATCAAATATTTACACAAACTTATATATGATGATTTTTTTACAACCTTAATACTCATCCATACACACAATAATATTGTATCACATTCTAATAATTCTAAAAATACACCTACTCCTTTCCAAATGTCTTTTTTAAAGTTCCTTGGTGATCTCAGGCATGGACTAGCATTTTCCTTTTGGTCCATGAGATTTTTTATAATTATGACATGTACTCTATAATTTTATTCATGTTAGACTACAAAAATTTTCAATATGTTCATCAATGTGACTAATTTCTTGACACCTTCCTCATAGTCATTTAAAAACATTGTTGCACTTCACCATTATTTCACTTAATTCGTCGAGGTTTATAACTTCTACCTTGCATATATTATCTTATTTCACAACACTATGTATACCTATTACTTGTTATAACCTTTATTATGTAACTTATTTTTTTAATAGGACTTCCATTTCATTATTTTTGCATTGTTGATAAAGTTTTCTTCTTTAACATGTTGACTCTTCATCACCATTATTTTGTTAGTTTTCATTACTCTAGTAATTTATCTCTAACTTTTTTCATTTCTTACATTCTTTAGAGGCTAAAGCTAATATTTTGGGGAGGAATGATGAGGATTCATGTGTATGTATAAGTTATATTATTTTTGTAGTCAACTCTATAGTTATTATATTTCATCTTTGTAAAATAACTCTTATAAATAATGATGATACTAGTTTTTATGATGAGTATAGTTAGCCCATTCTTAGGGATGTCTTTTCCATATTCATAGGGATGATTTCCCCATTTTATATTCTCATGTTGGAATTCCCAATAATAATATAAGATATAATTCATAATTTTTAGATAATTGGTTATCATTATAAAACATATTTAAAAGCATCATTTATTAATAAAAATAAATGAGAAGGCTTACAATTCTCTTATGCTTTCAAGATTGAAGTGTTTTTAGGCATAGTTGTTGATTCTCACTCTTTGTGTAGATCTTGAATACTGCACAACTTGTTCTTGAGAGGATCAATCACTCATTTAAAATTTTGATCCTCATCACTGTAATAAATTCTTGTTCTTCTCTAAAATGATGTAATCAATTATTTCTCTTCTCTATAATGTTTGTAATTACTAAATTAATGTTTGTGAATAATGAATTATCTTTATTTCACATGATTTATAAATGACTTAAAATAATTATGTATTTATAGACATTTGAAATTTAATTAGGACCCTTATTGGTACACTAACCAACAAAATAATAACTATAAATTAAAAATATGGGAGAAAGGGATTGGTGCACCTTAACCAAAAATGCCCACTAAATATCCTTAGGAATGTAAAAAATATAATTGAAAAACACTAACAGCATAAAAATGCTCCAAACAAGACAATATAAAACACCTTAAAATAAAGAGAGGGATGGAAAAAGGGAGGAGAAGGGGAGACACAAGGACAACTACAAAATATACCAATAACATGATGTGTACATTAAAACTAATAATAAAACAAAGTACTCAATCTTAACTAAATTATATACACATAATATTTTTCACTTTATCATTTACTAACACTTTATATTTTAGAGGTTTGTTGACGAATCAATCTCCTTGAGTGTAAGCCTTAAATGGTGCACTAGGAATGGGGTGGGAAAGGTTAGTGGTGATTTATGAGATAAATTATTATTTAATTCTTATTACACCATTATTATCAATAATTTGACCTCATCTAAGTATATATCAATATATATATATATCATGTTTACCTCTTATACATATTTTCTAGATTCCCTTATTTTATGATATCAGTCATGTTGATACTACCTATTTTATGCCTTCACCCTTCTTTTATAACCCAATAATGTTTTGAGTGTGTTTTTTGACATTTGTACTATATCAACTTGGTTAATACTATTTTATGTAAGCTTGCATCTTCCAACTGTATCATCAGTCTTATATCATCAACATAGAGTATTGGATCAGTATATATATATATATATATATATATATATATATATATATATATATATATAGGGGTCATATTTTATTCATATCCTATCATATATCACTCATTATCTCTATTTTCACTTATAAATTTGCCTTTAGTATCATTTGGGGGATTTGGTTTTTATATGACCTTATCTTGAGGAGTATTTTCTTATGGTGTCATTAAAGATCATTAGGAGTTCTTAAATGAGGATAAATATTTCTTAATCCAACCATTTGAGGTCTCCAAACTATACCATTATTTTTCAAATATCCACTTGAGACAAGGGGGAAATTGAAGCATCAATAGGTCCACCCTAAGGTAAATATTTCTAGCCCTACACTCTCTCATTTATTTACTTAGTAGATAATAAATTTATTGTTTCTCTGTGAATAAATGTATGTGTATCCTTATTTATGCTTTCTCTATACATAATAAGTTGGTTTAGCTATAGGTTTTCTTAGACTTTTTGTAAATCACTTTAGGTTTCATAGAACCACATTTGGTTAACCATTGTACTTTGCCCCTTTACAATCATTCTAACCCATCCTTTAATCTAATTTATACTTTAAAACCATAATTTATATTTATTGAGGTCTAGTGAGATCTACATTCTTGTGTCATAGGCTTAGGATTTAGAACCTTTTCTTACTGACATTCACATTATAGGTTACCCTTTACTATATCTATGGAATTCATTTGGTCCTTACCTAATTTTAAAACTATTATCAGCTCTATTTGATTAACCTTATTTGAGTCCTAATCTATTAAGATAAAGGGGGTAGTTTTATGCCATCCTAGCATGGGCATACATTCTATAAACCTAACATGAATCTTATCAATCTTTTGATTAGATTAGTTTCATATTTTTCTTTCTATTTTTTAATAAAATATTCCAAACCACTATTCTAACTATGTAGGCCATCTTCATACAATTTTCATCCTTTTTATGAATGGTATTAGATAGCAAGGTACCATTCTATGATTTATTTAGACTATATTGGCTAGCCCAATATAGTTATTTATGTTTGTAGAATTGTATTGGCCATCTCGATATAGTTATGTGTGTTTAATTTTAGTTTATAATTTTTTTTTTATCGTATCGATCAACCTAATATCATTTTGTTTACCTATTTAAATTTATTGCAATTGTAAATATAACTTTCAACATATTTGATTTTTAATATTTATTTTTAATTTATTTGGATTTACTAAAAAATTTGCTTTAATAATTTTAAAGCTCATTAGAGCAATTATTTTGGTCCAAACAATTGTTACTTTTACCTATGTTATGGTGTGAGAGCTATTTCCCCAATACTCAATCCATTAGACATTACTATAGACCAAATTTAGTTTCCACGTTCCTCATGATATATCATAAACACTTAGGGATCCTTGTTTTGAGCTATAGGAAGCTAGCAATTTATTTAATTTTGTAGTGCATTGGTAAGTAGATAAACTTGGGAAGTTATTGTTAATGTATCTAAAAAATAGGATAGTGTGGCTATAGGTACAATAGAATATTTTATGGTTAGTGCCTTCATATCCATATTCAATATATTACAACTAGGATCAATATATCTAAGATAATTATTCAAATTATTTCTAGTATATCTCCTTATCTTGATTTTTGTAAATATATAACTTGTTTATCTTACAAACTATATCAGCCAACCCGATACCATTACGTGTTATGTTTTTTATCTACATCAAATAGCTTAATATAATTTTCTATGTTTTTAAACTACATATTACAATCTAGTACATTTTTATGTGTTCCTTATTGCATCATCTAATTTGATATAAATTTTTGTGTCCCCTTGACTGCATTGGCCAATGCAATACAATATAAATTTACCATCTTCTACCAACTATGTGGCCAACCTATACAATTCTTTCATATCATCAAATGTATTAGATAGCCCGATAAAGTTTTATTTTCCTAGTTTTAATTCTCTAGACATTATTTGATCTATTATATAGCACCTCAGTTTTATACACTTGGAAAACTCAGACTTTGGTTATTCCTCTTAGTTATTGACCTTTCCTACTTTTTGAAGTCTGGCATTTAATCTATCTTGTGCCCCTTGGCCTATATCTTAGTCTAAATACTCTTATGTCGATGACCAAAATCTTCTATCTTTCCCATAATTCTTAAAGCATGCTTATCTTCCACCTATATAAGTTTTGAATATGTACCTAATTTATTATTCCATAGACACTAGAATCTATGATAAACACTTACATTGATGTAGGTGTTCTACTTCAATGCAACTGTCTAATGTCTTAAATTCATATAATATTCAAATTAAATGTATCCTAATGGTCTACCTAAGTGATTTAATGTGAGGTACTTCTCTAAATAGATTTATATAAATACAAGGTCATCCCTCGTTCATTCTTCAACTACAATACCTATCACTAAATAAGGAAACCTATAGAAAGTATTCAATCAGGCACTCATTAAAGAAAAGTTTTATTATTTTCTCCTATTCTCATATCAGTCATAGGATTAACACATACACAAGTCTGAAGTGCTAAAGGAGCAACCTAAGAGACTAATTTTATAAGTTATAATATAGGTATTTATTGTACTTTCTTTATACATATTGTATGACTCACACACAATCTAATACATAGGTGAGAACTACATTAGTCTGAGTCCCTCTTATAAGTATTGGCTATGTAGGTAGTGATCATTAAAATAAGGTTTTTTAAGGTTAACTTGACAATATGTTCCCACTAACCCATTTTTACCTAGGGTCACTACAAAGATGAAGAACTATTATTTTGAAATTTCATAAAGATTGACAATCCATGACCTAGATCTAAATACACTAGAGTGAAGGTAAAGATAAACCCAAAAGCATCCATGTGGTCACATCCTTTTATAACAAGTATTCCATATAGGACACCTACATTGGGTTTAGTTAATATTGTTTGTGATCATAGGAATCCAAGAGGGGAGGTTAGATCCAGTGTTAGTTTAAGCAACAAAACTCAAATAAACATACTAACATTAACACTTACAAGCCTAAATCTTAGGGGTGATCTTAATGAATAAAAGACAAGTGAAATCACAAATAAAATGTAAAAGACATTAAATTTTGTTACCTTCCTTAGGAGTTCTAAATGCATTTTTGAGTGGCTTTCTTGGCTTGTGCTTCAAAGAGTCTTTGGCAAGGGAGGTTTGTTGTCTCCTTCTCTTCTTGGCACCTTGGTTTGGATATTATTTATTATCTTAAGATTTGGGCATGGTAACATTATTTGTATGAGAATTATGGAGCAAATATTGCATAAAAACTCTAAAATATCCAAGTTAGAAATTGATGGTTATGGACTTGTATTTATAGATTTAAGAATTAAATCTCATCCAAAGTGAGTTAAGGTTGAGTTGAGTCAAAAATTGTCATACAATTATGACTTTTAGTTACTATTCATAGTTCTTAAATTATAAGGTTGAGTTGAGACTAACTCCAGTTGAGTTAAAAGTTGTCATGCAATTATTAATTTTAGTTACTAGTAATAGTTATCAATTTAAACACTTTGAGATATTTTGACAAATAATAAATATAATGATGAATGGCTAGGATATTTTGATTTTTAGAATTTCATTTTTTAGATATTCACTAATTTTAAATTGATAATTCAACTAGCATTTAATCTTGTTTAATTAATTTAATTGATTTTGATTATCCTTTTATCTCTTTAAAGATTTAATTAAGTGTGTAAGTGCCCCACTTAATAGGTCCATAGGCCAAATTAAGAGTTGTGATGTTGTAAGGTGATTGGGAATGAATCTGTGAGAGGTTATTATTGCATACAAGATAGTACCCCAAATGGGGATGCCTCAACATGATTTTAAGCTTTGATGAAAGATGCAGGACCAAATTTGGAATATTATATGATTATTAGGCTTAATTTTTAATGTTTGGTAGGAATTAGTATGAATTCTGATCAAAGGCCATTTATGGCCAATTTTAGGTATCTATAGTTTGTCCTTGTTTGGGAAGATGTTGTAAGTTATAGACATAGTAATGTCTTATAAAAGAATGAAATAGGTCATTAAAATTGAAAGAATATAACGATTGAACAAGAATATCCAAATAATGTTTGGGAAGCCTATAATGATGCCCCCTCGAGGGAGTGATCGACACATGAGATTGAGGGATGTTCCATCAAAAATAATAAATAAAAAAATTAAATTAATCCATGGCTGAGATTAATCCAATGGAGGTAATGCTTGCATGCATTTATTTAAAAATAAGTACTAATTTGCTCATAGATGGTTATAATTAGTAAAAAAATGTCGAGACACTAATTTTACCAAAGGTGGTTATAATTAGTGGCAATGGCATATGTCCCAGTTAGGGCTGATGAGTTGAAATAATGATTTTCCCATAGGTGGTTATAATCATTAAGATGACCTATGTTAAATAATGATATTTGATTATGCCCTAGTAGGGAATATTGGAAAGCATAACTTATGGATATAATCTATTGTATAGATTAAACATGAATGGGTACAAATGTAGATGTGATGGTCTAATAACTGAAGAAGCCATAAATAACCTGGCATATGAGGATGTACAAAGTGATGAAAGAGATGATTGGAAGTATAAAAATTGATAAATGTGAATGATTTTATTATACCTACTAATGCAAGATATTTGTACTTATTAGCATTAATATAATCAAAATGGTCAATGGGTTTGTTTGATCAAAGAGGGTAGAAAGATTTTCCAAGGTTACCAAGGAGAAATTTTAGTGGATCAATTGTTTGTAAGATTTCTTAAGCTAATTTTTTTGGTATCATGTGATGCTATGTATCATGATATAAATCACCATAATAACATAAACAAAATATGTATAAGGACTAACTCCCAATCTAATAAATAATTGAAAATAATGCACTAATGATAAAAACCATGATGACAATGTTGACATATGAATATGGATAGACTCAAGAATAATGTACAAATAATCACATAAAGAACACTTAAAGACTGAGTCAAGGCACAACAACAAAATCAAAAAAATAGGAAAAAAATAAACAAAAACACATAAAACTTGAAAGAAAAAGCAACATAAAGCATCTTATCATTAACCAAATCAATATCTACACATGAAGGCTCAATAGGATGACAAATGGGTGGTGATCCCAAGCAAGGATGCATGAAAATGGAAGGTCACATCCCCAATGTTAGTGAAATGGTTTAGAACAAATGATGGATTTACCCTAATAGGGTAGATCAAGAATGACTGACTATATTTAAACAAGACAAATGTTTTTGGATTTTTAAAATTTTAAATGTTTTTAAAATTTTGAAAATGTTCTGAATGTTTTTTAAATATTAAGGGCATCTTAAATCATTATAGATTGACAAGATACCAATCACAAAATGGTGATAGTGTGGATTAGGTTATTTACAAAATGGTGAGATCGTATGAAAAAGGGGACTGAAGTAACCTCAAAGTAAATCAACCATGGCCTACATCGTCCCATTAGGACCTCAAGACATAGTAATTCCACCCACACAAAAAGTAGTGAGATTTAACTAGGTCATAATTTTAAAAATTTAGGTAAATGACAAGGCAAAGGATAATAGTAGTGGCAAGACAAATAATAATAGTAATTGTAAGGTGATATAGCAATGCATGGTAAAATATGTTATTCCTAATTTTCCCATAGGTGGTTATGATTGTTAACACAAGGTGGGATACTAATTTGTCCATAGGCATTTATAATCAATGGCACCAGTAAAATGTAAAATGAAATATAACTTGTTAGATCCATTGTCACACTACTTTCATAGATTATCATTTAAATACAAAATTCTAAAATTGCTAAAACTAGATTGGAATCCCCTCATGGAAGGTACAAGAAGAACCAAAGGAACCAAGATCAAAAGGGTTAGGTAAGGTGGATAAAAATAAGCTTTGGTCAATAATCAAAGTATGGTAAAATAGTAAATGATACAACATAAGGAAGATGATAGGATGGCAATTGGCTATAATTGTAATAGGGTTGCCTTTAAGTGATAAGGAAAGGTAAATGGTAGGGTATGAAACAATGACAAGAGGAATGGCAAAATGAAAAGGAAAGGAAAAAGGTAAATGCAAAAGGCATGATTTTTTACAAGGTAAATGTTTTTGGCAAGGTATATGTTTTTATTATTTTTGTTAATGTGGAGATGCACATCCTGATCAACATATGATACAACTAGAATAATCAATTATGTAAATTACTAGCCCACACCTCTTTTGAATAGTTGCTCTATTAAGAATCTACTATAAATTTAGACTCTAATAATGTTTTTGTGATCTTTGTTGGTCATTGATTTTATTTCCTTTAAACTTTGAGACAAGATATCTTCATAGCCTCTATAAAAGAAAGTGTAGCTAGGGATGGTAAATACATATAAATATTAGTTGATAGGTTTGATTTGGAAATCTAAAGGTGGATGATAATGGATAAATGGATCATAAAGGTTGGGCAATAAATGAAGATCAATATTTTTAGTCACACAATATTTTTGATTATGGATTCAACATAACTTTAGATGTGGTGGGGATGAAGACTTCTGAATATGCTCTCGATAAGACCATCAATTTTTTTTATGGTTTGTGCTTGAGAGTAGTTACCATCTGATTATGATGTAGAGTGAAAGTTTTACTTATTTTATCTTTGATAATGTCTTCATCAAGTAGTGAAGAACTATTGTGCTCATCTATTGGTGCCTCGATGAGGTTTTCATCAATGAAGTTGTTTTGATTGTCCCATAACACCTTTGAGAAAGTTTCACTAAGGAATGCTAAATTTTGACTTTGATTATATTCTAACACCTCTAAAAAGGTTTCAATAGAAAATGTTGAGTTTGAACTTTGATTATCCGTTAATGTCTCCAAAAGGTTTCACTAAGATATTCTTCTTCTACATGAATTTGGTCTTGGTCCCCCTTATATTTTATAATTGATATGTTGCCATTGATTTAGTTCAATAAGGTATGGTTATGTCAGTCCCAATAGACATTTGTGGGAGGTGGAATGTTAATATAATGGCTATGTTGGGTGGTGGTAATGGTATGTGGAATGGTAATATAATTAAAAGAGGCCATACAATCCTCATAGAAGATACTACAATAATTTGTGTCAAATCTAAAGTAATCATCCTCAAATTTTTTGGAAGGATCACAAATGTATTCAAAATTGATCTTCTAAGCATGTGTAACCAATATTGTAACAACCATGAATGTATTTTGATTCTAAAGGTGAGTCTAACTCAAGGGACTCTAAATCCAATGTTGAAACTAACATTAATTTTGGTTTTGATGCTAAATTTGATGTCAGTTCAATAATAGAACCTGACTTAAATGTTGATTCTTTATCTGGTGTGGATGTTGTTACAATGATTTCTTGTTGAATATTTGGTATGGTAAAAGTAACAGACTATGATGACATAATGGGATCTATAGAGATTAGTTTGTCAAAGTGAGACTCCTCGAGGGGAAAAAGGTTAAGAGACAATTCCTTAGAGATTAGCTCATCAAAGGGAAGCTATTTAAAAATAGGTATATGATCGAGATAATGATTTACCCAAAGGTATTTATAATCATTAAGAAGTGACTTAGCAAAGACTGACTCATCATAGTGAGAATCCTCGATAATAGGTATATTACTAACAGATGATTCATAATAAATTGACTTGTCATAAATGGTTGGTTTAACAAAAATATTGTAGATTAGTTGGTTGTATTGGCCTTATTTTATAAGAAATTATAAAATACTAGTTTTGAATATATCTTGATACAAGAAGGACAAATGGTTCAAACTTGGTCTAACATGGTATAGGGGAGCCATATCTCCAAAATAGTCTTTTCTAAAACTTGGTATAAAACCACCTAACATCAAATGCCCAACGTTTAAATATCTCACAAAAAAAGTAACGTGGATGAAATAAAATTGGAATGCCAAACTATAAGTTTAAAGTGTTCTAAACAAATCTAATCTAGGAAAAATAAAGGTTGTTAGGTCTTTTAGCCAAATGTGACATCAAAATATAGGCTCGAATAAAGGCATATTCTAGGACTTTTGACAAAACAAACACAAAATATAGACTTTAAACAAAACAAGGTATGAGATTTAATCTAGAAAATTAGAAACTCTTTATCATAAACTAGGCACTTGGATTTAAACATGAACTTGGTCAATTTGTATAAGGAATGAAAATCTAGACATATAGAAGATAGGTTATTTCCCCAAAATCTAAGCACAAACAATAGTTTTTAAATTAAATAAATAATTAACCTAAGTTACACAACCTAAAAGGGAAAGATCGATGTCTAAGCCAAAATGACACAAGGCATAGGCAGAAATCAATCAATTTTTGGATTTGAACTTGTCAAGACTAATTTCAAACTCAACTTAAGAAAACTAGGCTTCTTTGAATAAACAACAAGCTATACAAGAATGGATAGTACAATGGCACTAGGTAAAGATCTCAAAAGGCACACATGGCTTGGGTTTAAAAAATGGGAATTCGGCACAAGGCAAACAAGTATTTGAAATGATTCGAGTAGTGTAATGACACTATTATGCTCTAAAGATGTGATCAATGGTTTGTTTCAAGACTCAAAGGCACACAAATTGGAAAGAATTGGGTAGCATAATGTTACCCTTGTCAACCAAATAACACACATGAAAAAGTTTTGTCAAAAGACTAAATTAAAAAGGTATGTTATCAAATGGATAGTGTAATGCCTTCTCAAACAAATGAGTGATGTATAAACCAGACTTGTTTTGATGTTGGAAGATAAATAGATAGTTGTAGACTCAAAACCATGCAAGATAGGATAAAATGACACAAACACATAAGTATAACATCCTATATCCTAAAACTGACAAGGTTGCATTGTACTATCAAATTCTATTTATATATGTGATCTTAAGAGCATTTTAATTATTAATCCAAAAATAAAAGTGCATGAATAAGTAAGGTTTTTACACCCCCTTCTCTCAAGAGATTATACAATGATATGGAACTTTGGGATATTCACCTTGCATCAATAGTATGTCTATAGCAAGTGAGCTTATCTAAAACTATTGGTTTTGAACATTTCTAAATTATCTCAAGTGTGGTTAACACTAGAGTTGAAATCATGTCAATTGAGTTTATATCGACTAAATTACTATGCAAGGGTCTATTCCTTTGTAAAGTGATTCTATTTGTGTACTACTTAGTGGAATCCCCTAGTTAACTAGACCCAACTCAGGTTTTCATTATGATAGAAGAGGTTAGTCACTCATCCCCCTAACAATCATAGTATACATCCTCTAATTTGTATACCCCATTGAGGAGTAGGATTGATATGATGTTGAGAGACTAAACCCTAAGTCAATGCACCCCTAAATAACTCATGAGGAGGGTATGAAATCCCACTCACAAGCCAAGTTGCATAGAATAAATGACTAAGTGAAAAGACTTTAAAGTTTGTGTTTAGATCATCCAAACCATACGAGTTTTGGGGAGAGCCTCAAAAATGTTATTTTCACACCTTGGACAAGGCACAAATTACAATGAAGAAGTGTTTTTGGTCACCCAAGTTCCCTAAAGGGGACATAGCGATATCATAAACGCACTCTTATTTTTATGAAAAACAAACAAGTATAAAATATCTAGCATAAAACAAAAACTTTTAAAAAATTGCAATTTAAGTTAGTGTTAATTTTATTCACCAAATGAAGTGTTTGTGAAATTTTTGGCTCCTTGGTCTTAGTTGTAAACTTGTAAAACTTTCACAAAATGACTATAAATACCTAAATTCTTTTTAAGCACTAAAATGAAATGTTCAAGACTTAACTAAATTCCTTTTAGGCACCAAAATGAAATATTCAAGATTTAGCACTTATAAATTTGTCCTCTTTCCCACTTTGGTCTTGCAAATGTTAGAGGGTTATATATATATATATATATCAAAACTTAAAAAATAAAAATATTAGAAAGTTCCCAAATACCAAATACCTACAAATTAGAAATTGCAAACTTAAAATAAAATTAGAAAACAACTAAAACAAAAATTAACAAATAAAAAGGATAGTTAGTAAAATAATGATATATCAAAAAATATATGTTGGAATTTGAAAAAAATTATATATAATGTAGATAACACAAATACACACCACTTGTAAAAAAAAATAGATTTTTTTTTATAGATTATAAAATATGATTATTTTAATAGTCATTTTTTAGAAAAATAGACAATCACTACAAGAATCATAAATTCTAAAATACAAATCAAATTTAAATGAAATTTTGAGATAATTAGGATGAATATAGTAATAATAAATTGTAAAAAATTCATTAAAAAAAGTCAACGTATTAAAAATTAGATCTATTTTAACAACCATTATTTTTAGTAGGAAAATCGAAAATAAAAGTCGTAGTTAGTGTTTTGATCATAACTTCTAAACTATGCACAATTTATTCATACAATTTTTGGAGGTTGTTAATAGGTCCAAAGCATGCATATATATAAAAATTTAGATAAAAATAGTGAATAAAAAATTTTATTAGTTCTATATCAAACATTTTTAGTAGGAAAATAGAAAATCCTAACAAAACACACTAAAAGTCATTATAACTACCTCATTATATATCCTACCAAGTGTGTCATCCGTGATCATAGGAATATAAGAAAGGAGGTTAGATAAAGTGTTATTTTAAGAAATAAAACTCAAATAAACACACTAATATTAACACTTACAAGCCTAGATCTTAGTTGTGAGCTTAATGAACAAAAGACAAGTGGAATCACAACTAAAATGGAAAAGACATCAAATCTCTTACCTTCCTTAGGAGCTGAAAATGAATTATTGAGTGTATTTATTGGCTTTTGCTTCAAAGAGTCTTTGGTAAGGGATTTTTTTTGGCTCCTTCTATCCTCAGCACCTTGGTTTGGTTGTTATTGCTTAGCTTAAGATTTGGGCATGGTAACATTACTTATATGAGGCTTATGGAGAAAATCTTGCATAAATAATCTACAATATCCAATCTTAGAAATAAATGGGTATGGCCTTATATTTATGGATTTAAGAAAAAACTCTCACCCAAGGTGAGTATAGGTTGAGTTGAGTTAAAAATTGTTATGCAATTATGGCTTTTAGTTACTAGTCATAATTCTCAAATTAGAAGGTTGAGTTGAGACTAACTCTAGTTAAGTTAAAAGTTGTCATCCAGTTATGAATTTTATTTACTAATCATAGTTCTAAATTTAGGCATTTTGGAATATTTTAAGATATTTTGACAACTCATAAAGATAATGATGAAAGGCTAAGATATTTTGATTTTTGGAATTTTCTTTATTAGATATTCACTAATTTCAAATGGATAATTAAACTAGGCATTTAATCTCATTTAATTAATTTAATTGATTTTGATTAGCTCTTTAAATATTTAATTAAGTGTTCAAATGTCCCACTTAATAGGGACACAGGTCAAATTGATAATTGTGATGCTGTAAGGTGATTGAAGATGAATCCATGAGAATTTATTATTGCATATGGGATAGTACCCAAAATAGGGATGACTCAACATGATTATGAGCTTTGATGAATAATGCATGGCCAAGTTTGGGACATTTTATGATTCCTAGGCTTAATTTTCAATAATTGGTAGGAATTAGTATTAATTCTGATTGAAGGCTAGTTGTGGCCAATTTTAGGTGTCTACAGTGTTGATGCAACTATCCCAGGTTGATGTTAGTGACCATAGCTCTAGAGGCACCCAATCTAAAATTTGAAGCCTAATCCAGAATCATCTTCCAATCTACTTCCTACATATTCTAGATATAGAATTACATTAGCATTAAAATCAGCTAGGTACTTTATTTCTTTGTTATTTCCATATCTAACATAGCTATACTTATTATTTTTATCCTATCTTAGTTTAATTAATTCAACATATGTTATATTTGAGTTTAGCATCTAATTGGCCTACCTTAGAGATAATTTATCATCCTTGTGCCCTAAGATATATCTATCCATTTAACATTATATAAATCCAATATAGATACATTTTAGGGTTAAAATTTTGGTGAACCCAATCTCTGTACTTTTTCATTCAACTACTAGGGTGTTCTAGAAAATTGCTGATTTTTTAATTTATAATTTGCTAAAATTTGTTTCAAAAATCAATTTGTTTTCAAAATCTAAATAATACATCAAAAATATATATTTTGCCTTAGATTTTGTGTGTATCTTATCTTGATTTCATTTTGGTATTTCAAACATTTTAAATGGACAAGGAGGAGCCTCTTCCTCCCCCTAACCATAAATAAGGTGATAGCTCCAACCCTCTAACCAAGTCTAGGCTATCGATTATCCAAGGGGTAAGGTGGCCAAACCTATAGTTTTAAATTATGGTAATCAATCTAAAATAATTAAGGTTTGTTCTTATGAATACCTTAAATATTAAATCACCAGTAGGATCAAATTAATGAAATACTTACAAAATCAAAATTATAAACATGCAAAATCTAACACATGGTAGTATTAATTATGTATTTTCACATTCATATAAAATTTTTGTGCCAAATAAGGTTTCACATCTAAATAAAAATATAAAAGAGAATACATCCAAAATAAGTTGTTCTAAAAGTGACCAAAAGGATACAAAGATACCAATTGAAATTATAAAATAAATGGTTCAAAAAAATATATCAAATTACTTAATGTACATCTTATACACAGATCCAAATAAAATTATGCATATCATAGAATGCAAGGGCATCACACAAACCATTGTTTATCCCTAAAGAAGAGGATGCACCACATAGTTTATAGTGGTGATCCTACACTTGAGAAATCTCACTTGGGAAGATAAAAGTTTCAATATTCCAAAAATACCAAAAAAAATAATAATTCAAAACTCTGAAAAATAATTAGCATAAAACATGTTCTAGTGGCTATTTGAAATCTATGTGTTAATTATGCTGATGCCTAAATATGTATCATAGGTGCATAGAGTGTTTAAGAACACTTCTCATTTTATAATTCTATGAATCTATAACATGAGTTATAGGTTGTGATAATCCTATTATCTATTGATGAAATAGAGGCAAAGCAAGTGGACTGTTTCACAATATTTATAATAGTTGGTGGTTGGGAGCCACTATGACCAAAGTTAGATCGATGCAAAATATGAAATATCTTATTCTAATAATGGTTAATTATGATCAAGAACTAATCTAAGATGGATATTTACAATGAAAATTAAACTAGAGTGATCTGGTTAAGAAGGATCAAAAGGAAGGGTAGGGCATAAAAGAAGGATGTTGTTAGTATTCATTCCAAACATCATGAAAAAGCTTAAACTTCATCTGAACATGCATTTAATCAATATATGAAGTGAAACATCTTAAGCCCAAATCACACCATACATTAAGAAAACATCAAAGGAGAGTATGAAATGATGCAAATAAGAACCAGGTTCATTTTAAAGATTCACTCCTATAAGCAAACAACTTTATCTCAAATACAAAAGAAGTGAAAAAAATGAAATGAGCCTAAGAACTTTCAATTAACCTAGAATTAGCATAAGTTAATAACTCTGCATTCAAGATACACATCCTAAATCAATAAGCACAATTCAAATTTAGAAATTAGACCAAGCAAGTGAGAGAGAAATCATATAACAAATGACACAAATGAATATGGACAACCTTTGTAGAATTCTTCACTTGTATTAATTGCTCAAAAGTTTACATAAGTTTTTTGGCTCAAAAACTTCCTCCTTTACAATTTATAATGCTCCTTTTATAAGATGCAAGGAAGCATGTTGGTTAGTCCTAATCAATTAAAAAAGTATAGGTGTAGGGATAGTTTTCCTTTCCACAAATGTTTTAGAAATGCAATGGGCCTTTTCAATGGACTAATCTATAGGTAGTGTGTTTTACAAACAACACATGCCTTTAAAAATATAATATTCCACTTTTAAAATGGATAATATTTAGATATAAGAATAATATTCCTAAGTCTCTTAACCTTTGGGACCCCTACACTACTACAAGATCTTCATGGTTATTTGATGTTCTTGGCCCAAAGCAATCCCCTTCTTTGCTTTCAAGGTCAAAATAGAATTCCATGTTCTTTTAAGAAACACTCCTTTGAGCTACTATGGCATATTAGACTACTCATTGGTGGACCCTGGATTTAAATATATATAGGCAGATGATAATTTAGGCTCTTCTTTGTATTACCAAATATATAAGGTCTCTAATTTGTCACATTACACCCACATGGCTCTGATGTGTAATATTCATGGCATTCTACTCATCCTTGTACAAAATATTATAGTTTTCTTTGAAAAACCAACTTTGATCTCGCACCATCCGATCTATTTACATGAATCAACATGGTCTGTATATCGTTAGACAATTTGGATCCAAGAAGCTATCTTAAAATTGGCATTCATGTGCCTATCATTTAACATCCATGTAAGCATATTTGATGGGTGAAAAACCATCAATTTTAAGCACATTCTTAGGATTATTTTCTATCTTAAATTTTATGTTTGTGTGATCATTATTTGACATCTATGTGAAGATATTTGATGGGTGTATCGATGTCAATTTTAAGCAAATCCTTGAGATTGTTTGCTATCTTAAATTTGACATCTGTAAAACTATCATTGATTGTCTACATGAACATCTTTGATGGGTGTATAACCATCAATATAAAGCATATCTCTAGGACTATTTTCTATCTTAAATTTGACGTCCACATAACCATAATTTGATGTCCACATGAACATATTTGATGGGAATATGGCCATAAATATTAAACACAACCTCAAGACTATTTTCTAGGCCTTCCACTTGTCATTTACAGGTTCATTCTTATTCTTACATGTGCCACTTGGTAGTCTCACATTTGGTCAAGCTTTAATAAAAATTCCACCCTCATCTTGCACTATTCAATCAATTCTATCTAGGTAAATGTGAAACATTAATCATGTAAATAAACATAATATTCAAGTTAGGTCTGAGAGTAATATAAACTTAAGTTAAAGTCTTAAGCTAAGGTTCAAGACATATTAAAGTGACTTCATGAATTCAAATGGAATTGGTAGTGGGTATTTGTTTTGGTATTTTGCATTAGATAAAATTTCTTATGACAAAAGTCGAGGCTCATTTTAAAAAACCTAAAGGGTATGTTTAAAATCTTAAAGGGTCCTTTTAAAAAATCCCAAAAGGTAATCTCAAAGGGTAAAGGGCCATTGCAAAAATTCCAAAAGGTAATTATGTATGGCAAGTGTCCTTAACAAAACTTCCAAAGGGTAAGCTACACAAAGATCGAAGGGTATGTGCCTTTTTGCCTCTGTTTTAGGAAAATTGAATTGGTAAGATGTTGTGAAAAGATAAGTCTAAAAAATAAATACTAAAAATATAAGACTTGAAAGTTAGAAACATAAAAAAAAGACCATGTATTTAACTTAGAATACAAGAATAATAAAATGATGAAAGGGTCTCAAGACATAAAAGGGACCAAGCATGGTTATTAGGCTAAGGTTTGGTCATGTTTAAAAACATGACTCAGCCTTAGGATGAAAATAAACCAAGAACATAGTGTTAAAAATTTTCTCACTTAAAATTTATTACTAGATTCAAATCATGTACTTAGATTAAATTTAGACTAAGGGTTTTAGTAGTTCAACTTGATTTCCAATAAACCAAAGGCTAGTAAAGAATCAATTTAACATTAAATTCATAAAATAAAAGTATTTTTTTAATTCCAAGTAGACCTTATTGGACCTACAATTGGAAAACACAAAGATCCAAAGTTACCAATTATAGACAAGGGCAAACCAGACTTATGCTCAAATATACTAACCATAGTAGATGTGGATGATCTTCAAATAAAATAATGTACAAACACACTAGTGACACTCTGATCAAGTGAATTTTTAATTTTTAGGTATAAATTTGCATAATTTAACACAAGGGTCCCCATTTTTTAGAAATGGGGGTATGTTAACCTCAATAAGTTCCATGTTAATGATAGTATATTAGTTGCTCCTACATACATGTGTTGGAATCACAATGACTAAGATGGGAGAGTGAATCATCCTTCAAATTGTTTCTTTCAATTACACTTAAGCAATCATGAATCATTCAAACAAGCATATAGATCTAGCAAACAAAAGTAACTATCAATATAAGTATGAAACACAAGAACACATCATATATGTGGGAAACCCTCAATGGGAATAAAATCCATATATATCTAAAAATGGATTACAATATTATTATATAGAAACCAATTTTATTGGAGCACCAACTCCATATCAAGCACCAACCCCAACTAACTAAGCACCCACTTGAGTAGGCTTTATAAAGAACCCACTTATAAGGAGGCACCAAACCCATAGATGACTCAGTAACAACTAAAAAAAATTATTTTTTTGATCACGTTAAAAACATTATGTTACTCAACCAAAATCTAATGACCATACCTTTAGATCTTCACACTCTTATTCCTCTCAAACTATCTTCTAGGCCTCTTTGCTCAACTAGGTCTCTTTAAGAATGATTAGGTCATATAATATTAATATAAATACTTGGTCCCCATGTTAAATATTAATTATATTTTATATACATCCCTCTAATGTTTTATAGACCTTATTCTATTCTTCAATGTGCTATTTCCTTTTCTTGCACTCTACACATCTCTAACTAGTCAATTAGGCCTTGTTCTTATACAATCCTCTAGTTCACACACCTCTTTGTCATCCATATACACTTTCACACTTGTATTAACATAATAATAGGTCTTATAACATGTTTAATATATTAATAAATCATTATAATAGGTCATCCACAACTTAAAAGATCAAAAATTCTTTTAGGCCTTAAGGAGACCTAATTTCATTAGGCCTTCATTAGTACACATTACCATTTGATCTCTTTGGAACACTTTTAAAAATAAAAATATGTTAGTAAAACTTCATATTACACTCAAATATACCCCCACTAAGATCATATTATGTCCATGACACTTTTTATCTCCAACCACCACTTGAAGCACACCATTTGTACTGTTTACATTAGGCCTTCATATACACAAAAAAGGTCTATCTTAAACAACTAAAGATAAAAAATTATTCAAACATAAAACCATGAAAATAAAATACATAAATATAACCTGAAATACCTCAAAAACTTCATCAATTTATTTATACTTCATTACATAGGACAAAAATACTCAAAAACACTCTTGCAGCTTACTCACTTAGAACTGCAAATTTTACTTAAAGACTAGTCATGGTGACTTAGACCTCCAACACATATAAATACATATTAAATTAATTTTTATGCATGTATATGATCCTATGAGATAATTATAAAATTATTATATGGAAATATAATATGGTCAAATGGAAATACTGGTCTTGCAGACCAATCTCATAAACTTATATCTCATTGTCTCATCTGAACCAAACAGGTCAACTTATGAGCAATTTTTTCACTATAATAATTGACCTCAAAAATTTTTACCAAGAATTAATAGGTATTAAAATTCCTTAAAATAATTTTCATCCACTTGGTTTCATCACTCTAGCATGGTAACATGTTCCTAATCTTCTTCTCACTGCTACCTAAGTTTTTCACTATTTCCACCATTAGGCCTATTAGTGACTAGCTAACTTGGATGATCAATTTAAAATACTTGAGGGATATATTTTATCCATAAATATTCATGGAAATGAAACATTATTCTAAATCTTCATCCTCCATCCATTTACATACTTTGAATTTCTCAACTATGACTACTATAGTAAACTATTAAGAAATTAGTACTTTCTTATAGGGTCTACTCAAACACTTACAAACTCAAAAACACTTTGAGGTGACTAGGAGAGTTTAATAAAACATAAAATATCTTACCTGATCATGCCAATTCATTATGGTAAATTTTGATCAACATCTTCAACATCAGGTCCTTATTAGGGTTTTAAGAGGGTTTAAAGTTGTTTTCATTATTAACAATCATTTATAAAGCATAACCCTTATATCCAAAAAAAATTCTTTAAATTTTGATATATTACCCTTACCCATCTACCATGACGATTTTAGGTTCCAATTTAGAGGTTTGATAGGCTAATGAGCACAAGAAAAACCTTCTCAGGTAGAGAACCCTTCATTATGTGCACTCAAGAGACCTTAAAACACATTTCCATGCCTTATCCTTCAAAATTTGACCTTAAACTTCATAAACATGCTTAAAAAACTTTAATAACATTTTAAAATGCTCTCATACTTACACTTTCCTTGAAAACTTATTTTGATTCCCCATTAGGCCATACTCTCTCTCTTTGCTCACTTATACTTTAACTTGCAAACCTCATTAGAACTTAAAATTGACCTTAATGCCTCCTTCCATGTACTCTCCAATACTCTCACATATTGAAGAAAAATCATACATGATTAAACACTATCATACATCATTCATATGACTTATTAATAGATCATGATGCCTCATTAGGTCAAGCAGGGTCTAGGAGTGGCATAAATGTAGATTTGGTCTAAAGGTCTTACCTCTATAGGCTTACCCTGAGACTCTCATGAGTGCTCAAATGCCTCATATATATGGTCAAGTAACCTCATATAACTGATCATCCCAATTTTAATTCATCTCACCAAGCCATCATGCACAAGACTAGGCTTCCTATACACATACCTTCTCAAGACACTATAAAGCTCAATCACTTGACAACTTTAATAATAAGGACCTTCCACGTTGACATTCACATTACTCATGTAGTCATAAGAACATATACCACTCATATATTGCACTCTCAAAATCACTAAAATACTAATCAATATCCTTTCTCATAGCTACATTCTTTAATGATCTCATGAAGACCTTCTCAAGAACCTTTGACATCAGTGACCATATCAATGCCAAACCTCAACAACATGAAAAATGCTCAATAATATCCCCCTTTGTCATTGATTGAAGAAAAAACTATAAACTAATCATTCTTATCTCTTCATTATGGTCTTTTTCCCCCTTTGACATAAATGACAAAGTGATGTCTAAAACTCCTTGGATCACACTCCTTAAAACCAAAATAATCAACACATAGTAATATGAGTTTATGAGATATAATATAAACATGTTCCCCCTATCTTCATGCATACCTTTTGGAATAACTCACCTATTATTTAAGCTAGTGAACCTAATTATCTCCCCCTTAGTACTTGGATTATTTAATGATTACTAGGGGTAGGAATTACACACAATTCCTATCTTAGGAGTTCAAATGTTACCTTTGGAAGTGGTTTGGTCAAAATGTTTGCAATCTGATCTTGTGTAGAAACATATTCAAGTCTGACACTTTGTTCACTTACCTGCTCTCTTACAAAATTATACCTAATGAGAATGTGCTTAGTATTTTAGTGTATTATAGGGTTCTTTGAGACACTTATAACACTTGTATTGTCACAATAAATAGGTATAAGACCATCATACTCCACCTTGTAGTCTTTTAGGGTCTATCTCATTCATAGGACCTGAGTGTAACATGAAGCTACTGCAATGTACTCAAATTCACAAGTGGATAATGTTACTGATGGTTTATTCTTGTTTATCCATGAAATTAGGCGCCCACCTAAGAAAAAGGTTCATCCATTGGTACTTTTTGTATCATCTAGACTTCCTACCCAGTCTGCATCTATATAAGATACCAAATTTAACCCCTTGCTCCTTGGATACCACAACCCATACTCCATAGTCCCCTGAGATACCTTAGTATCCTTTTGATTGATTACAGATTATTTTCCTGTAGATCTACTTGAAACCTTCCCAAAAGACCTATTAATTGCATGATGTTAGGTTTAAAGGTAGTGGTGTATAGTAAACTTCCAATAATTGACCCATATGACATCTGATTGACCTTTGGAGACTCATCTTCCTTGCTCAACTTTCACCTTGTGATTATAGGTGTACTAACTACCTTTAAATAGTCCATCTCAAAATTATTCAACAACTCTCTTATGTATTTATCCTTTGAAATGAATATACCTTTTTTAGATTAAGTGATTTGTGACCCAACAAAGAATGATAGTTCTTACAACATGGACATCTCAAACTCTTTCTTCATCACCTCTACAATCCCTTGGTCATGTTTTTAATGTTTCCAACAAATATGATGTCATCTACATTGATAAATAATATTAACTAATGGTCATCTTCTAACTTTATTTATAAATTACTAAATGTAACTCCTATTTTGAATCCTTGATCTAATAGATACATGTCTAACCTGGCATACCAAGATCTAGGATCTTGCTTTAGACCATAAATATCCTTTTTCAATGTACAAACATATTCCTTTTCACCTGAGAGTGATAACCCCTCAAGTTTCTCTATGTACACCTCCTCTTATAAATTCCCATTCAAAAAGATAGATTTGACATCCATTTGGTATACCTTGAACCCATTAAATCCTGTATATGCTAGAAACAATATGATGGCCTCCAATCTTTCTACTAGTGTAAAGGTCTCCTCAAATTCTACCCCTTTAACTTGTGCATATCCCTTGCATACCAATCTATCCTTATTGCTAGTGACTTCTCCATCTTCATTTAACTTGTTTATAAACACCCATTTTGTTCCAATGATGGTATTGTCTTTAGCCCTAAGAACTAGTTCCCAAGTCTCATTGTTCTCTATTTGATCTAAATCCTCATTCATAATACCTATACAAAATTTGTTGTTATTTAATTTTATAATATTTTTAGGTTTAATTTTAGATAATAGAATAACATTGTCTTTATTTAGATTACTCACCAGTCTTTTCCTTGTTTGCATACCTACATTATTTTTGCCAATGAATTGAGAGTCAAGATGATCTCTTTGAATTTGTCTTGAGGGTCCTTTTGAGTCTTGTTTCTCCTTAACTTATTCTTCCCCATCAACCTTTATAGTTTTCTCTTCATTATTGAATTATATATTATCTAAAGTATCCTTTGACTGTGAGTGTGATTTCCTTACCTCATCAATATTTACATTGGTGCTTTCCACTATCTTCTATAACCTCTTATTATAACATCTATAGGCTAACCTCATTGATGAGTATCCTAAGAATAAACCTTCATCATATATGGAATCAAACTTTCTTAAGTCTTCATAATTTATTTTGATGAAACATTTGCTCCCAAACACTCTAAAGTTTTCCACATTGATAGGTTTTCCCTTCCACAATTCATAAGGAGTATTGTTGACATTAGTCCTTATTTATACTCCATTTAAAATATAGATTACAGTGCTTAATATCTCTCTCCAATATCCATTATATAATATATACTCATTTAGCATAGTTCTATCCATCTCTTGAGATATCATATTCTTTCTTTCCACTACCCATTCTATTGAGATGTTCTTGTTGTTGAGAATTGTCTCCTTATTCCATGAACCTCATAGAAGTAATCAAACTCATTGGACCAAAAATATCATCCTATATTAGATCTTAGACACTTTATCTTATAATTATTCTCATTTTCAACAATAGCCTTGAATGCCTTGAACTTGTTAAGAACTTCTGACTTTTCTTTCAAGAATATAACCCAAGTCATTCTTGTGTAGTTATCTATGAGTACAATGAAGTAACTATCTCCTTGAATTATTTTAATTATTCTACACCCACAAAGATTAGTGTCTATTAACTCCAAGGGTGTTGTAGTAGAGTACCCTTTAGACTTGAACCTTATTAGTCTGCTTACCATGTTTACATGTTGTACAAAGTATGTTTGTAAGTTTGGTGATCTTAGGCATGTTATTCACGAACTTCTTAGTGTTTATCTTGATTAAATTGTCAAATTTTAGGTGACCTAACCTTTTATGTCATAACAAAATTTCATACATATTACTCTTAAAGTATCTCTCCTTCTTTATCTCATTTAAGACATAGATAATTCTCAATCCTCTTAGCATTAGTAATTATCCTTCCTGATTTGGCTCTCCTTATATCACACCCTTTATCATGAAAGGCTAATGTATGTCCTTGATTTTACATTTGACTTACACTAAGTATGTTATGTTCCAAACCTTCCACATACAACACATTTTGTGTCTTGGTATTCCCATTATCCAAACTCAAGATACCCTTGCCAACTATATTGGTAGTTGTGTTATCTCCAAACCTCACTATTTTTACAGCATTCATCTTCAATGAAATGAACTTATTTTTGTCTCTTATCATGTGGATTGAGAAATAACTATCTATATACCCTTTCATGCCTACATCTTGAATATGAAAGGTAGTCTGAGCTAGCATATAATCCACTTTAGTCTTTTTTACCTCCTTAGCAAATATTCCAACTTGATTCTTGGTCTCTATATCATCATTCCTAACTTTATTTGGCTTCCATACCAATTTTTGACCCTTCTCATGCACTCTAGGAGCTTTATATATATTTTTAAATCTTGAGGTATTTATAAATATATTAGAACAAAATATTTCAATGTGTTCCATGTTATGATAACTATAACAAATAACATTTTTGTACTTACATCTTGATTGTTCACTCCTTTTCCCATGTTCCCATGATAACTTATCCTTTATTGCATTGAACTACCTGATTGATATTTTCATGTTGGTACTCTTGATTTATTATGAATTTTCACACTCTTTATCAAACTTACTCATTTTATCTATGAACTGATCATGCTCAACCTTCAAGGAATCTAGCTCTATATTCAATCAGTAATACTCAACTTTCCTTGATCTAAACCTTGAATTGGCACCTTTTAACTAATTCTTGATATCCTTGATAGAAATATTTTGATGCTTAAAATCATCAAGGGAACTTATGATCTTAGATTTAATGTCTAATTTAGTTTCTCCTTCTTCACTATCATAGTAGACTTCTTCATCATACATGTTGTCTTCTTCTTTTTTATCACTAGACATATTGTGCTTCTTAGGATCACCTTCAAGTTGTTAGACTTGATTCAAAGGACCAAGATATGATACCAATTTTGGAAGAACAATGAATGGTATGGGGGGTGAATCATTATTCAAAACTTTTCTTTAAATTACACTTAAGCAATCATGAATCATTCAAAAAAGCATATATATCTAACAAGCAAAATTAATTACCCATATAAGCATGAAACACAAAAACACATCATAAATGTGGGAAACACTCAAGGGGAAGAAAACCCATATATATATATATAAATGGAATACAATCATATAAGATAAAATCCAATTTGATTTAAAAACCAACTCCACATGGAACACCAATCCCAACTATCTAAGAATCCACTTGACTAGGATTTAACAAGTACCCATGTGCAAGGAGGCACCAAACCCCAAGATGACTGATCACCAACTCAAAAACCTAATTGTTTTGATAAAATTCATAAAATATGTTTTTCAAACAATATATGATGACTATCCCTTCATCTCTTCACACTCTTCTTCCTTTCAAACTACCTTCTAGGCCTCCTCACTTAATTAGGTCTCTTCAAGACTGATTAGGTCATATAACCTTGATATTCATACTAAGTACCCATATTATATCTTCATTATAGTTTATATACATCAATATTATGGTATAAAATACCTATTTATTCTCTTCAATGTGTTATTTCCTTTGCTTGAACTCTACACATCTCTAACTAGTCAATTAGGTTTATTAGGCCTTGTTCTTATACAATCCTCTAGCTCACACACATCTTGGTCATGCATACACACTTGAACACATGGATTAACATTAAAATAGGTATTATAAAATGTTTAATACATTAATGAATCATTACAATAGTCCATCCACTTAAAAGACCAAAATCTTTTTTAGGCCTTAGACCTAATTCAACTAGGCCTTCATTAGTACACATTACCCTTTGATCTCATTGGAACACTTTTTAAACTCAATATATTGAAGTAAAAATTCATATTACACTAAAATATACTCCCAAAAATCTCATATTACCCTCGTGACACATTTTAGCTCTAACCACCACTTGAAGCACACCATTTATATTGTTTACATTAGGCTTTCATATACATAAAAAGGTCTATCTCGAACAACTAAAGATAACACATTATTTAACCATAAAAAAATGAAAATAAAACACATAAAAATAACCTAAAAAACTTCATCAATTTATTTATAATTAATTACATATGATAAAAGGACTCAAAAACACTCCTATAACTTGCTCATTCAAAATTGTTAGTTTTCCTTAGAGACCAGTCATGATGACTCAGACCTCCAACACTTGTAAAGACATTAAATAAATTATGATTAATTTATATAATAATATGAGATAATTATATCATTATAAACTATAAATATAATATTGTCAACTGGTAATATTGGTTTTATAGACCAATCTCATAACCTTATATCTCACTATCTCATCTTAATCAGACAAGTCAACTTGTGAGTAACTTTTTCACTATAATCACTTACCTCCAAAAATTATACCAAGAATTAAATTATATTACAATTATTTAAGAAAATATTCATGTAATTGTTTTCATCACTTTATCATGGTAACACATTCCTAATCTTCTTCTCACTACTACCTGGGTTTTTCACTGTTTCGACCATTAGGCCTTTCAACGATTGGATAACTTAGATGACTAGTTTAGCACACTTGAGGGATATATTTTATCCAAAAACCTTCATTTAAATGAAACATGAGTCTTAATATTCATCTTTAATCTATTTTCATACTCTAACTTGGTCAAATCTAATTGCTATAACAAATCTATGAGAAATTAGTACTTTCCTATAGGATCTACTCACACCCCTAAAAACTCAAACAAACTTGTAGGAGCCTATGAGAGTTAAATAAAACCTAAAATACATTACTTGAGAATACCAATCCATTATAGTCACTTTTGATCAACATATTCAACATCAGGTCCTTATTAGTGTTCTAAGAGAGTTTAAACCTGTTTCTATTCTTAACAATCATTCATAAAGAATAGCCCTTCAATCCAAAAATAAATGCCTAAAATTTTGATCTAGGATCCTTCCAAATATACCATGAATATATTATGTTCAAATCTATATTTTTTATGAGATATTGATCATAAAAAAATTCTTCTCAGGTAGAGAACCCTTCATTATGTGCACTCAAGAGACCCTAAAATACATTTTCATGACTTATCCTTCAAAATTTGACCTCAAACTTCATAAACATGATTAAAAAAACTTGAATCACATTTTTAAATACTTCCATACTCACACTTTCCTTGAAAATGGATCTTGATATGGCATTAGGCCACACTCTCTCTCTCTTTGCTCGCTTAGACCTTGACCTAAAAACCACATTAGGCCTTAAAATTGACCTTCATGCCTCTTTCCATATACTTTCCACCACTCTCACATAATGAATAAACCTCATACATGATTAAAAACTATCATACATCCTTCATATGCCTTTAAAATAGATTATGATTCCTCATTAAGTTAGGTAGGGTCTAGGAGTGGCTTAGGTGTAGACTTGGTCTAAAGGTCTTACCCCTATAAGATTAACATAAGAATCTCATGAGTTATCCAATTCCTCAAATACATGAATAATAAACCCAATAAAATTATCATGAATTTTTGAATTCATATCACTAAGCCATCATGTTATTTCATGCACAAAACTAGGCATCCTATGTACATACCTTCTCAAGACACTATAAGGCACAAGCACTTGACAACTTTGAAAAAAATGATCTTCCATGCTGACCTTCACATCACTCATGTAGTTATAAAAATAGATAATAATCATATATTACACTCTTATAATCAATACAATATTGATTAATATTCTCTTTCATAGGTACACCCTTCAATGACCTCCTGAAGACCTTCTCAAAGAACTTTAACATCAATGTCAAACCTCAACAATAGGAATAAATCCAAACAACACATGTTTCATGCTTCTACTTGAGTGTAAGATAGGCATACATATATACATGATCTTTTAATATTTTAAATGTTAGTCATTTCCTCTACTCATGTCATATTGACATTGGGGGCATACACCTCTATGATCATGATACTTCTAGGTTATATAGTTTTATGGTCACTTTACATTATCATGTTTTGAGCTCATGTATGTACTTACACATGACTTTATCCATGATTATATCTTTCATAGGGTATTTGACATGATATGCACTTGAAATTTTTGGTAACATATTGGATCCATGGTATATTATGGCATGTTTATGTTGGTTAATTGTGCTTTCCTTTATACACTTCCTTGAGTGTCTTATCTTGATATTGTCTTACTTCTTCAAACATTTTTATATGCTTATTTTTTTGAGGCACCCATGCTTATGTGTGATTTATTTGACATTTGAATATGTTATTGATTATTTTATAGACATTTGAATATGTTATCTTTGCTTTTTTTGGCATTTAACTAAGTCATGTACCTTTGCTTGTGTGACATTTTAACATGCCCCTTGTTTGTAGTCTCCTTGGACCATTGCCTTTTGACTTGATATTGAGTGCTCTTGTGTGTGTGATTTATTTTTTTATTGAAATTGTACTATTACTATCTATATGTATCCATGATAGTTATCATGTATCTTCAGCCTTCATGTGATCACATTATTCTATGCACTTCAATGATAAATTTACTTAAACATATTTTTCTATACACTACATGGTTTCATTCATAAATTATACAATTATCTTATCATTTTGAGGTGAGGTAACTACCGGTTTTTATTCTTCCCTTACCTCAAGGTGGGGCATATTAGTGAGGGCATGTAATAGAGGCATTTAATCCACATTTTTCATAGTTTTAAAGTTTAGTGGGGGCATGTCATATAGGCATTTTATCCACATTTGGCATAGTTTTAAAATTTAGTGGGGGCATGTCATATAGGCATGGCTACCACATATTCATAGTTTTTAGATTCAATGAGAGAATGTTGTAGAAGCATGTTCTCCACACTTATTTAGTGTTTGATATTTATGTTAGTTTTTAGATTTAATGGGGGCATGACATATAGGCATGGATTCCATACATTCATAATTTTAGATTCAGTGGGGGCATGATTTAGAAGCTTGTTATCCATACTCATTCAGTAATGACACACCCAGATTCAGTGGGGTATGTTTTAGAAACATGTCCTCCACATTGTTATTTATATCAATTTTTATATTTCTCTATATATAGTGTGGGCATGATTTATAAGTATGTTATCCACACTTACATAGTTTATAAATTGGCTAAAGCACATGGTTATATAATTCACATTTGTAGTTGTGGCATAATTTTATATATTAGTATCATTGTTATACATAGTTTTAACATGAAACATATCTAAGATGCATATGATATATAATGTGAACCTAATATTTAAAAATAAAAAATAGTTTTAGATTTAAAAACACTCTCAGGTACTATCATCACCCACTAGGATGTACTTTTATGGATTGTATTGAGCCAATATACTATAGTATTTGGTTTGATTTTGGTATGTTTAAGGTGATTAAATAACTCAATCTTTCCAAGTTTTTAGGTTGGAATTGATTGTATCATCCAACCTTACTAATTTGATAGCATGAGGTTACTTTGTTCACTCATGATCACTAGGTTATAAATATGATTGGGTTACATAATTGAGATAATCTCAACTACCGGGTGGCAACTCACCTTTTCACTAAGGTTGGGGTAATTTGCCTTCCAATATCTCTATATCCTTGTGTGTGTGTGTGTGTGTGTGTCCTAATCTTAGTTTTAGAGCCTTACAATGATATATATTTCAAATCAACTTGCCAATATGTAGGGCAATTGCATTGATACACATATGTACTCTTAAACCTTGCTCTTTCAATTTCAAATACTTTCAATTCAGGATTATATGCATTGATTATATATTGTAACATGTTCTTGGTTTTAGATAATTCACAAACAAATAACTCAAGTTTGGTTCATGCAAAGATAAGGTGTGTTATACACACCTAGGTATGCAACTTTACTTTAAACTAGAAATTCCATTACTAGATTAAAGGTGGGGGGAAGGTAGACACTATATTATGGATTATATATCACCTCAGACTAATACACTTGGCAAACTTAGAACTTGGTTTTTCCTCTCATTTATGAACCTTTCCCACTATTCAAAGTCTCACGCCTACTCTATATTATTCCTCTTGGCCTATATATTGGTATAAAAAGTCTTGTGTTGATGACACATACCTTATATTTTGCCTAGAATGCTTAAAACCTACTTATCTTCCACCTCTATAAGTTTTGAGTTTGTACCTACTTTCAAGTTCCCTAGACATTAGCATTTTGGATAGACACCTATGTTGACATATGTGTCCTAATTTGACACAAGTTTTTAGTGCCCTAAACTCATTTAATTTTCAAATGAAATGTATCCTTAAGGTAGGCCTAAGTGGTTTAATGCAAGTTACCTTTCCAAAGGGATTCATATAAATACAAGATCATCCCTCATTCACTCCTCGCATTAAAAACCTAGCATAGACCAAGGAAACCTATAAAAATCATTCAATCAAGCACTTAATAAATCAAATATTTCTTATTTTCTCCTATTCTCATATCAATTATAGGAACAACACATATAGAGGTTTGAAGTACTATAGGATCAACCTAAGAGCTCAATTTTCTAAGTTACAAGCTAGGTCACTATTGTACTTACTTTACACATATTACATGATTCATAAAAAATCCAAAACATAGGGGATAAATACATAAGTCTGAGGCCCTCTTCAAAGTATTGGTTATGTAGGTAGTGCTTATTGATAGAGGGGTCTTTGGGGTCATCTCAACACCATGTGCCCACTATCCCATTTTTACCTAGGATCACTATGAAGATGAAGAACTAGGGTTTTACAATTTCATGAGGAGTGATAGTCCATGACCTAGATATAAATACACCAAATCAAAGGTGAGTACAAACCTAGAAGCATCCATGTGGTCAAATATTTCTCTAGTAGGTATTATGTATAAGACACCTGCATTGGGTTCAAACAATAGTGTCAATGCAACCATATTATGTTGACACTAATGTCTATAGATCTAGAGACACCCAATCTAGAATCTGATGACTATTCTAAAATCATCTTCCACTCTACTTCCTACCTAGTCTAGATCCAAAATTATATTAGAATTGGAACCAACTAATTACTTTGTTTCTTTGTCATTTATATATCTGAGTTTAGCATCTAATTGGCTTGATTTAGAGATAGTTTATCATCCTTATACCCTAAACTATCTCTACCCATTTAATCTTAGATAAATCTAATCTAGATAAACTTTAGGGTTAAATATTTGGTGAACCCAATATTTATATCTTTTCATGAAACTAATAGGGTGTTCTAGAAACTTGCTGATTTTTATGATTTATAATTTGCTATTTTTTTAAAAAATCAATTTGTTTTCAAAATATAAAGAATATGTCAACAAAATGGATTGCTCCATAGAATTTGTGTGTCTCTCCTATAATGTTATCATTTAGGTATTTAAAACATTTGAAATGGACAAAGAGGAGCCTCTTCCTCCCCTAACCCTAAGGAAGGTGATAACTCTAATCCCTCTAACCAAGTCCATGTTATCACTTATCCAAAGGGTAAGGTGGATACAAATATAGTTTCAAATGAAGGTAATAAATCTCAAATACCTATGGTTTGTGCTTTTGAATCCCTTAAAGATAAAATCACTATTAGGATCAAATCAATAAAAGATATACAAAATCAAATTACATACATGCAAAATCCAACATATGGTAGTATTAATTATGTGTTTGCAACCTCATCTACCAATATTATGCCAAATAAGGTTTTATATCTAAAATATAATACATCCAAAATAAGTGGTTCCAAAAGTGACCAAAAGGATAATAAGAGATCAAGTGAAATTCTAAGAGAAATGCTTCAAAACAAAGAGATCAAATTACCTCTTGTACATCCTATACATATATCCAAATACTATTATGTATATCATAAAATATAAAGGCATCACACAAGCCATTGTTTATCCCTAAAGAAGAATATGCACCACATAGTTGATAGTGGTGATCCTACACTCAACACATCTCACTTAGGAACATAAAATTTATAATATTCCAAAATACAAAAAATATAAAAAAAAATTCAAAAATCCAAAAACATTTTCAATATAAAACATGTTCTATTGGATACTTGGCATATATTTGTTAATTAGATGTTAATGGATGAAATATTAGTTATTATTACATACACATGTGTGCCACACTTATACTTGAGTGTGATATAAGCATACACATATACATGATCTATTCCTATTTGAGATGTTAGGTATTTCCTCTACTCATGTCATATGGACATTGGGGGCATCCACCTCTATGATCACAGTACTTCCAAGTTATATCATTTTATGGTCACTATTTTTGAACTCATATATGTACTTACACATCCCTTATCCATGATCATATATTTCACGTAGTACTTGATATAATATGCACTTGACATTTTTTCTAACATATTGGATCATGGGCTACTATGATATTTTTATGTTGGTTGCTTATGCTTTTATTTATGCACTTCTTTAAGTGTATTGCCTTGCTATTGTCTTGATTATTAGAGCATTTAAATATGATCCTTTATTTGAGGCATCCATGATTATGTGTGATTTATTTAAAATAGTAATATGTCATTGATTGTTATATGGACATTTGAATATATCATCCTTACTTTTGTGTACATTTGACTAAGTCATGTCCCTTCTATTATGCAATATTGGAACATGCCCCTTGTTTGCAGTATCCTTAGACCATTGCCTTTTGAATTTATTTTGAGTGATATTGTGTGTGTACTTTATTTATTTTTTGATATTTTACTATTACTGTATAGACATTTCCATGATCCTTATCATTCATTTTAGGCCCTCATGTGATCACATTGTTCTATGTGCTTCAATGATACATTTACCTAGACATATTTTTCTATATACTATATGGTTCAATTCATAGATTTTATAATTGTCTTATCCTTTTTAGGTGAGGTAAGTACCAGTGTCTATTCTTCCCTCACCTAAAAGTGGCGAATATTAATGGAGTCATGTCATAGAGACATGTTTTCCACATTTAGGATAATTTTTAAATTCAGTGCAAGAATGCTTTAGAAGCATGTTATCAACACTTTTTCAATGTTTGGTATTTATGTTTATTTTTAGATTCAATGGGGGAATGTCATATAGGCATGGATTACACACATTCATAATTTCAAATTTAGTGGGACATGATTTTGAAGCATGCTATCCACACTTATTCATTATTCAACACACTCAGATTCAGTGGGGACATGTTTTGGAAACATGTCCTCCACATTGATAATTATATAAATTTTCAAATTTATCCATATATTATGGGGATGTGCTTTGGAAGCATATTATCAACACTTACATAGTTTTTGAATTTTCTAAAGCACACAATTATATGATTTAGATTCACAATTGTGGTAGAATTCTATACATTGGTACCATTATTATACATAATTTCATCATGAGACATATCTGAGGAGAATATGCTATGTAATGTGCACCTAATATTGCAAGATTCAAATCTATTTTAGTTTATAAAACACTCTCAAGTACTATCATCACCCATTAGGATGTAATTTTAAGGATTGTTTTGAGCTAATGTATTACAGTTCTTGGTTCATTTTTGGTATGGTTGAGGTGATTAAATCACTTAATCTTGCCAAATGTTCAAGTTGGACTTGATTTTATCATCCATCCTTACCAATTTGATAGTATGATTTGAATTTTTTAAACCATGATCACTAGGTTATAAGTAATATTGGTTACATGGTTGAGCTAATCTTAACTACTAGGTGGCAACTCATCTTTTTTCCAAAATTGGGGGTATGTGACTTATAATATATCTACCTATCTTTATCTCCTTATATATATGTATTTTCCATAGTTTATATGTATTTATCCTAATCTCAATTTTAGATCCTTACAATGATTATCTTTCAAATCAACTTGCCAATAGGTAAGATAATTACATCAATAGATAAGTGTACTTTTAAACCTTGCTCTTTCAACTTCAATCATTTTAAATAATTTCTATTCCACATTACATGCACTAATTATATATTTTAACATTGTCTTAGTTTCAAGTTAGTCACTAGAAAATCACTCAAGTTGGGCTCACGTAAAGACAAGGTGTGTTATACACACCTAGGTATGCATTAATTTCTTTTAAACTAGAAATTCCATTACTAGATTAAGGGGGGATGTATACACTACTTCATGAATTATATAACACTTTAGTATTGTACACTTGGAAAAATTAGGCCTTGATTGTTCCTCTTAGTTCTAAAATTTTCTCACTTTTTAAAGTCTCGCATCTTATCTATCTTATTTTGATGACCCAAACCTTATATCTTACCCATAATGATTAAAACCTACTTATCTTCCACCTCTCCAAGTTTTGAATTTATACCTACTTTCTTGTTCTTGGGACACTAGCATCCAGGATAGACACCTATGTTGGCGTAGGCATTCTACTCTAACACAAGTTTCCATTGCCCTAAATTAATCTAATTTTTAAATGAAACATATCCTAATGGTTAGCCTAAGTGCTTTTATGTGATTTTATTCTCCAAAGGGATTGATATAAATACAAGATCATCCCTCATTCATTACTCACCTATAATACCTAACATAGACCAAGACAACCTATATAAATCATTTAATTAAGCACTTAATAAATAATTTTTTTTCTATTTTCTCTTATTCTCATACTATTCATAAGAACATCACATACACAAGTCTGAAGTGCTAAAGGAGTAGTATAAGAACTTGATTTACCAAGTTATAAGCTAGGTCACTATTGTACTTGCTTTACACATATTGCATGATTCATACACAAGACAACATGTAGGAGAGAACTAAATTAGTATGAGACCCTCTTTGGAGTATTGGATATGTAATTAGTTCTCATTAATATAGGGTTATTTGGGGTTAGCTCAAAACTATAAGCTCACTACTATAATTTTTTCCCATAGACACTATGAAGATGAATAACTAGGGTTTGTAATTTTGTGAGGAATGATAATCCATGATATAGATCTGAATGCACCAGAGTGAAGGTGAAAAAAAAAACCAAAAATCTCTAGGTGGTCACATATTTTTTCATCAAAAATTCTATATAGAACACCTACATCAGGTTTAGATAGTAGTGTTAATGTAACTATCTTAGGATGATGGTAGTGTCTATAGCTCCATGGGCACCCAATCCAAAATCTAATGATTGTTCTAGAATCATCTTCTAGTTTGTTCCATATCTAGAAATGCATTAACATATAACCAACTAATTACTTTATTTCTTTGTCATTTCCATATGTAACATAGTTGTACTTGTTATTTTTAGCCTATCTCAATTTAATGAATTCAACATATATTTTATTTGATTTTAACACCTATTTTACTTCTTTAGAAATAGTTTATCATCCTTGTGCCCTATGCTATCTCTACTTGTTTAACCCTAGATAACTCCAATACACACACACACACACACACACACACACACACACACACACACACACACACACACACACATATTATAGGGTTAAAAAAATTCTAAATTATACCAATCAATTCAAAACCATCTATTTCTTATGTAATTAACTACATAAACTATTGTAGCTTAACTCATTAATTATATCCCACTATAGAGTACATAATTTATCAATTTGAAGATAAAATCCAATAAAATTATATGTAACTAATTAATTCTCATAAAATCCCTAAAACTCATATCCCTTATAGCTTGACTCAAGACCTAGATACAAACAATTGTCATGTGGATTCGACTTGTTCTAAGAGATATGAACCACTTGTAAACTCTAATACCATTTAACAATATTACCCACCTAAATATATGAGAGATTTGGATGATGAATTTGATCTCTAATATAACAATGAAATGATCATATATTATCATGATCATCCTAATCACAAGGGAAATGACCCTATAATGATTTATCACCTCATGATGGTACCTCATGTGGAAATATCTCCTTCCCCTACTCTTATTTTTACAAACAGACTTGGGATAAATGATTACTCTACTTCCTAATTCCCATCTTCATCCACTATGCCTAGAATTATAGTAGCATGGTGAATCCTTTCTTTAATGGATCTACTCAAATTACCCACATTAACACCAATATTAATACCATATCCAACACAACCCAAAAATATATTCAATCTTCCACATCTATTTAAAAAAATGATTGATCCTAATAAAACCATATTACAAGCCATGAACCACGTGGATAACTTTAAAGCCACTAGTAGTGCCCAAAAGATGCAAATTAAAAATTAGATTTTGAGAATGTAAAATCATCCTCAATAAATTTAGTGGGGAACACCAAATCCAAATTTCCTCAAACATATAGATTCAATAATAAAATTATCTTGAATTCATTAATGAATTCTTTCTCAATTTAGGTCGATTTGTTAAGCAATAAACATGTCTACAATCATTCAGGATGAAACTTAGTTTCTTGATGGCCATGGCCCATATCTAAATAAGGGGGTCAAGGGTATTTATGGTTGGTGATGGGCCTTATCTAAAAAATGGGGTCATGGTGATGTTAGGGACCCCCATTATAATCTATGGAGGACCCCATAATAGATATATGAGGGACACTTAATTGAGAAAGATAAATTGATGGGGAGGGACTCCACTCCCCTATCCTTATAGACCAGAATTGGTTCTACCCAATTCAATAGGTTTCACCCTTAGATATGTTCATGAAAATATCATTCTAAAACTTCCAATTCACAATAAATCTATTAAACACCTTAAAAATGAACCATTGTCCCTTTAAATTTCAAAAATAGACATAAGTGGAATAACTCCTTCAATCACCTATATTGGATCCATGAATCCCACTTAACATTTGATAGCCTTTGGCAATATATATAAATAATGAAAATATTGAAACCTTTGTGATTAGAAAGATGTTATACAAAACTCTTTCTAGTGATGCTCTATAGTTATAAAACCAACTCAATTCCAACTCTATTTCTAGTTTATATGACTTAGTTAACACATTGGTTTAGGAATTGTAAACAAATGATCTACCTGAACATAACATAGCCCATTTAATTAATTATAGGCAAGTGGATACCAAGACTACCCCAAATTTCATCAAGAATTGGAAAGCCTTAGATAACAAATTTGAACATAACATATGATAATATAACCTCTTTTAATTTTTTTATCAATACACTTCATCCTAAATTACAATATAAAGTTAGGAATCTCTCTAAAAAATCACTATAAAAATCCCTTGATCAAGTTAAATGCCAATAATTTATCATAAGACAATTTGAGCCTTCCTAATGTCTAGAACTAATGTGCTTATGAATTCTAAAAACAAAAATTCTAATGATTATGATGACTCAAACACATGTGAGTCCACGAGAACTATCAATGTTATTCTACCAACCTAAAGTTGCAACAAAATGACACTTTCCCAACCTATCAATGGAATTCCCTTATAGCCTCCTCTTCTTTCAAAATTTGATAATTGTGAAGTTAATAACACTCTTTACCTTATAATATTAGGAAACATATTCCTAAACCATAACCTAGAGAGTTTGATACTTCCCAACCTAATGTTCATTGGTATAATCCCCCCTAAAAAATGTTTGTTCCATGTAAATTTGGGGACTCTCCCATGATACTTGTAAATCACCTAAACACCTTGATTTCAAATTATTGGTTTAAAATTTGATCATGAAGTTATGATTTGAGAACAATACCAAGCTTATGATAAGGTAGCGAAAGCCCATGACTCCAAACTCAATCATGATTCACTTCACCAAGTTAATGCTCAACTTATTATATATTTTAATCCACTCCTTAATCATAATCAAAATTCAATAGGAATATAATCAAACTCAATCTAAAACTACCCATGTTGTTAAAACTATGGTTAACCTATGCTCATCTAATATGTAAAAAACCTAGTTAACATGAATAATGATTTAACATTTAAAGGGATTATGGAGTTTAAAGCACTAAGGTTTAAAGTGTTAAAATTTTAAAATCAAGGAATAAATATGTAATAAATATAGATACTACTTTGTACAATAATTTACTAACTGATTTGGTAAATGTGGAAAGGATGAGAGAGAAATAATAATTTAGTTGGAAACATGTATTTTGAGAGGATCTAGACTATGAGAATTAGTGAACATATAGGTTTAATAATCAAAAACTAGATCCAAGTGTCAGAATTAGCCTTAGATAGTAGCATAGTCCTTTGGACATTACCATGGTGTGATAGTGTCCAAGGTAGTGCACTAGTGTCCCACTTAGAATCTCCAT